>OX451387.1:11046225-11102248 GCA_949629135.1 Eremobia ochroleuca
TTGCTAATCCATTGCTTCATATGTTGGAAAAATGTGTCTGCTCAACAACGTAAATAACGCAGTGGATGTTGTTGAACTGTCAAAATGAAACCCATTGCTACTGATAGTGTTTTACGCAATTACCCTGCTGGTCTTTAAAATATTAGCTGTTGAAATTTAATGGCTAAAACATAACAGCCATTTGCCAATGGATTAAAGTGGCTGTTAGAAACTAGATTGTTCTAAAAATAAGAAATTTCAATGTAGCGTTGGTACTTAGTTGAATATTCGATTGGAGGCACAATAGACGTTGGAATGGAAAAATAGGGTCTCTTATCAAAAGATTAATACGTAGAACATAGTAATTATTAAGATTGAGTGGGTTGATCACGACCATCAGATTTAACGTTCAGATTAAAAACTGTTCGCTTTTTTAAACAAAGCTGGTGCCTACACTTGCTTGCATAATAAAATGGAGTACCTACCTGTGTGTACCTATGTGTACATTTTACGTGTGATAATAATGTGCACATTGTAATTACCGTAACTTCTTACTTCTTTTTGCCCTAGGGGGTAACTTTGTCCCAAAACGGGAAAAAGTTTCATTCAGTTCCTATGGCTGCAATCGAAAAAGTTCTTTCTACCATCTAACCATCTAACGATGGTAGAAAGAACTCTTTCGATTGCAGCCATAGGAACTGAATGGCGGGAAATTCAAACTTTTTCCCGTTTTGGGACAAAGTTACCGCCTAGGGCCAAAGAAGTAGGAAGTTACGGTATATAATTATATATTTTATGAGACCAAATCCATTATAGAAGTCAGTTTTGGGCTTACTATATACATGGGGGAAATGATACACTGGCACTCGTGGGTTGCAGCTGAAAATCAGCGTCATGTGCACTTTGTGTTGTCAGCTGACATTAACCTGAGCTGAGGCCCTTTTGGCATTATAAACCTTTGTTTTCTGTTTTTATAGTTTTAAAGCGTATTTTTTTGCTGTAATGCCAAGCATTTTTCGTTCTTTCTTTAACTCTATTTGATTTCGTTATAGGTACGTCTATCGATTGAGGAGACAAAGGTTATAATTGACAATTCTTGATTGTTGTATACAGATGTTTACAAAAAAAAAATTAAGGGTGTCACTACTTACATTGTAGCGATAAGTTAATAGTTACTGGCGCCGATTCCCATGTTCACAAACTAAACTAAATTTAAGTTCAGTGCATCTCTTTCTTTATATTTGATTAAGAAAAGGACAGAAGATAAATATTAGTTTAGGCCTCTTAAATTACTCAGCGCCTGACGTAAATTGACGTAATTTAGTAGCCAATTTTTTAATCACGTCTAAACTTGTCTGTGGAGTATCTTAATTTGACAGGACTAAACTAATATTTATCTTCTGTCCTTTTCTTAATGAAATAGAAAGAAAAGGATGCACCGAACTTAAATTTAGTTTAGTTTGTGAACAAAGGAATCGGCGCCAATGCCGAATAATTTAGATAAGGATCTGTTAAGTCGGACAATGCTTTATCTGCCAGCTTATAGTTTTGTCATAATACAGTATTTTATTTGTATTATTATGCAATCCAACGTAAATGATTGCGTTGCTTGCCACGAACATTCCTTTATTACGTGTTCGTAATGCATAAAACAATCTCAGCCGTAATGTTTTCAGTTGTTAGGTTAGCTAATTAGTTCTTGTAGTTAGTTAGTAGTTTATAGTTTAGTTTTATATCTGCCCATGTTAAACTTTTTTCAAAAAAATATCTGCAGCTAAAGAAGTATGCTGCAGAGACAGAGAGAGACACAGTTGCAGCTCTAGTTTACGTAGAGCAACAATTAATAATATCTTACAATAGTAAAGTATTTTTGTATTTTTATGACTTTAAATCCCAAATCATTCCCTGAATCAAAGCATAGCATCAACTAAGCCATAACTCCCTAAAATAACTATCTTTTGCCTGCAGTTTTCTCCCACCGAGCCCGGCGACTACCGCGTGGAGGTCCGATGGGCCGGCCGGCACGTGCCCGGCTCGCCGTTCCCCGTCATGATCTTCGACACGCAGGAGGAGCTGCGCCGCTACATGCAAGCTTCTGCCGCTTGACACCACACACCACACACAACTTGCACCTACGTAACTAGAGTGCTACAAGGATATTTTGGGACCTGAATGACATTGACAAGTTGCCGTTGTTGGTAAACACTTGTCAAGTTGTGTCACAGAAATTGTATTGACAAAACAAGATGGCGACGTTAGTTCCAATTTTGGCCACATGCCAGAATAACTTTGTAGCGTTGTATTTGTGCAACTGACCCAGCCTGCAAAAAGTAATTATGTACTTTATATCTTTTCAGCCAGGGAAGTAAAAGTTTAAATGTGAACTGCCCACATAATAACTATCGATTGTATATCGTTGGTAGCTTGTAACAAATAAATAATTTCTAAAAGTGGGTACTTGTGTTTTGTTTATAACTTCTCTGATGGTTATAATTTTATCACACTACAAGGCGGAGACGACAATAAATGAAACTGCGTATATTTAATGACCTTCCCAGTCCAAATAGATCCAATAGTTTGGTCTCTATAGCTAGTCGGCTCTTCGGCAAAATCCATAGTCAGCCCATCATTCCTATTTATTTAGTTTATTCGAAAAAAGTTCACTTTGTTAATTTCGAAGCTAGGATTTATTTGATAGTTCCAAAATACTCTTATGCATAAGCATTGCCAGTAATTTCATTTTCTGTCGCTTTGTTGTCTCCACGTTGTATTTCACAAATATTGTCTTCGACAAATTAAATAAATGCCTTATTTATTTAAGTAAGATTTTAATTGAAGTTGTCTTCTTTATTGGTCTATTGGATCAGAAGATACGATTGATTGAATGTAACATATTTTACCTACACGTATGTATTTTATCTATTGAAAATATAATTTTATTGTAATCTACTTTATCGTGCACGTATACATATGTTATAAAATTCCATTCGTACGCAGTTACGATTAAATCTGAACAAACAAAACATTTTATATCGGAAGTAAAGTGAGGTCTTTATTTATTGTATTTTATCAGTAACGTAATGAATTACTGTTCTAGAAGTAATTCCACAAAATGTAATAATCCGTCCATGTGTTGTTTGTAAGGTAGTGTAGGCATTCCTGCAGTTGTACGATTCTCTATAGAAACTGCGCCATTATCGGAATAAAGGTATTTAAATTATAAATTAATAGTCTACTAGAATCTCTGTATTTTTATAAGTACATACTTTCTAATGCAAAATTCTAAATGTAATTTTAGAGATAAATGCATAATAATTTGTTTGTTAATATTTATTAATAACGACATTTAGTTTTACATCATTTAACTTAACTATTGTAACTAACGAGGTATTTGTTTATTGTTATTACGGGCTCAAGTTCGATAACCACACCGATGTGAATTTGAGCCTGTAAGCTGCTGAATTATTCAGTTACTAATTGTTAATAAATTGAACTTTATAAATATGGTGGTTTTATTTATGAAACTAGTCACATATTCCCAAAACCCGAAGTGCCAGCGAAAAAAAATGTATTACTCTGGTCGGGGAAGTCCTTATCATTTTTTAATATTACACTGAATCTGTGCGACCATTCCATCAGCTGTTTTTGAAGTTGAAATATCATGTTTGTACATTTTAATAAAATATAAAACTACCTATTGGCGAAAATAAATGAAAAGTGGCCCTGAACAAGTATTTTGGGCCCAATATGACTGATCTCCTTTTCCATCATAAAGGTACCTGACTCATCACATTTTAATCATTCTTAGATATTAGTTGACGACATTATCCGCATGAATACTTTTTTTTTACACTAAAAAAAAAACTTTTTCCATAACCTTATTCGTTCTTTAAGAAAATAAGACATACTAGGAATACAATTTTGGTCGAATCACACTTAGGGCTGATTTTATCAGTCCGTGGAATAAAATTGCCGTCTGACAGTTTGAGTGTGGAAAATTACTAAAATCTTTGTGTGTTTAGTCCGGGATTCATCCGCTGGATGAATCCCGGACTCCACCAAAGCGGAGATGAGACGAGAAGAGAGGACATTTGTTGGAAACAACCAATAGGACATCGTTATTTTCACAGCTCGTCTGATATGATGTCTCATATTTGCGTAGCGCGAACAAAACAGACATGAGAGCTGTGCCTCGCAAGCGACGACGTCGTGCAGCGGAGACGAGAGGATATATGAGCGGCGAGTGACACCACTAGTTACCCCTCGACGCATAATCCTCCCGAGCCACATCCAACGCTCGCTGCACGAAACTCAGCTCCGCTCTAGCCAGTAGGTACACATCTCTGCTCCGGTCTAGCCAGTACGCATCTCCGCACAACATCGGTGGAAACACCCTAGATGTTAATCATCTCCTCTCCCCTCGCCTAAGACATACATAGTAAAAGTTTGGTAGAATTCATAGAATTCTAGGAGGGCGCTTAATTTAATACAAGATCTTTAGCCACAGTCCTCGCCAAGATAATAAGTAGATAAACAGTGCAAATTCGCTCTAATCGTTATAATTTAATTATGGAAGTCTAATTAAATTTCAAATTACCTTGTCGATATTCCTAAGTGCAATGACTTTGAGATAAAGATCTATTTTTAGCGTGTTCAACATAAAATAAACGATATTTAAGCCTGAGCCTCTTGGAAAACAACCTTCCTTTTTGGTATAATTGACCTCGTAATTGCTTTACCACCCCTAAGGTTGAATGCCACTAGATGTGACTGTTAGATAGTTTCAATTTAGGTACTGGAAGTTTCAGTCAAAAGTGGTAAAACAACTACCGTGCGGCTGACGAGAGGATGCGTTCCCGGCGGCACCTGTCAGTGCAACAATTCTAGTAGCTAAGTAATAAAGATTAAATTCGCAAAACACGTATTCTTTTTTTATGAAACTGATGGGTGTCCAGAATGTATTGTCTCGACGGCCGGACTGTAGACATGAGGACGGCTACAACAACCATTTATATTCGAGTAACGAATAGGACTTATAGAATGAAGACATACTTCTCTGAAATTTTAAATCTGTGTTCTAGATTTCCTTGATTAATGCAAGTCTAGTCTAATCGAAAATGACTTCACTTTCTCTTTAAAAAATGATTACTTTTACAAATCACAGTACGTGGGGCTGGTATGTATGTGACGGTTGATATCTAAAGGACACAGTATTCCTAGAGGGGTACACATTATTATTATTATTAGACCGTGGTACTCGGCTGGTGAGCTGGGTACGCAGCGCGTCCAAACTCTGCCACAGTTGCTGCATTTGACCAAAGATTATCACTTCCAGGCGCTGGATCGAACTGTGGAGCTCTCCTGAAAATGGAAAAATAAATTGTCTTACAATATCAGTATTTGAGTGAAAGGTATGTGCGGTAGGTATTCTGTTGCTTTAACGAATTTAAATTTTCCGACCATCTTTATTGCCCTTGTTGTTGAAGGAACAGCCGCACAGGTCGATGGATCAGGTTAAGCTACGCTTGCTGAGGTTGGTCTGTGGATGGGTGACCATCTCTACATACCAAGACCTACGTAATAGGGGGCGAGCCTATTGCTACAACCGGGCGCAAATCCGCACTCCGGGCTGCTACAGATAAATTTCTGATGAAAGACCCGATAACCCTTTGCCCGACCAAGGAATAGGGGGAAGTCCCGTAACGCCGGACGGCACCTAACGCCGGACACTCTTATTATCTCGACAAGTTAGAATGTGAACGATTCAAACACGTGTGAAAGAGGCGCGGGGGGGCATACCCGTACAGAGTCACATGACGCATTTTGTTAATGACGCTGTAGGCAACAGCGGGAGAAGTCGGTTTTTCTTTTGGCGGAAAAATACTGCGTCATATAAGATCAAGGTGAGTGTTACAGCTACATTTTGGTGTTTTAAGTCTTTATGGTATTTGTTAATTAAGATACGGTTCCATTATTATTCGTATTCTATATTTTTATTTGTTGATTTTCAAAACGGATTACATATAGATTACGTAATTGTGGTGCTATCCTGTCCCCTGGTACCGGACAAAAAGTTGTCCCTTAACGTCGGACAACGAAAAAATGTATTTTTCTCGTAAATAATTGGATTTATTGTAAGTAGTAATTTTTGTACGTTATTTCAGAGGATAAAAGAACAGAGAAACGTTGAAATGGAGGAGAAGAAAAAGAAAGGAAAATGGGACCAAAAAAGTTTACAAACTGCGATACTTAGATAAAATTTTGTCAAAAGAACTGAGTTTGGGAGTAGCTTCATTGCGTTACAACATCCCAAAAAGTACTCTGCATGATAAGGTATCGGCATTGAAACGTGGAGAAGAAGTGACGTTGCAACCAAAGATCGGTAGATTCACTAACACCTTCTCATCCGAGTACGAACAAGTTTTAGTGAATCACGTAAATTACTGGATACAGTGCTCCAGCTGCCATGGGTGGGCTCATGAAGAATGTGCAGCCATTCCTGAGTCTTCAGACGACTACATATGTGATCGATGCCACATATTTTAAAACCGTCCGGTGCTAGGAATTCGAACTGAAGTCCGTCCGGTACTAGGTGCCACTTCAAGCAATTGCATTTTTTTACACCAATGTTTAATTTTTGTTTTTGAATAAGATTATGCAGAAGTTGCATTTTTGTTAATTTGTGTTCATTCTACAGTTAGTCAACTTAACTAATTAATAAATAAAATTACATTTTTCGAAACATTTTTTATTTTATTTCCTGAAAACCTTAGGTGTCCGCCACTAGGGGACTTCCCCCTAGAACCCACTAGACTAACATCGATTAACATCTCTGGGTATCACATAACATATCTAACATTATGACGAAGATACTTACTAGAAGTAACAACTCCATGTAGCCTCCTTGTAATAGTGGCGTTGGCTGTAGCGTTGACTTCCTGAGTCTTCACGGAGCACATGGCCCTCGCCTCTTCGCGCGGCCCACTGCCGTGGTAGGTCGAGTTGCGCACCTCGATGTAAGGCTTGCGCTGCAGTTGTTCGGGTGCATTCGACAGCGTATAGCTTGGGCCGCGTGCTGAAAACCCAAAAAATCCAAGTTAGTAGAAATTGAACGTTTTGTATTCTGGCTTTGGGATTCTCCCTTTTCATTGGAAGACAACACAGGCGAAGGACTAATCCTTGGAATTTTATCTATCTGATTGCTACGTCTATGTATCACACTAATATTATAAAGGCGAAAGTTTGTGAGTGTGTGTGTGTGTGTGTGTGTGTGTGTGTGTGTGTGTTTGTATGTTAGTTACTTCTTCACGCTCAAACGGCTGGACCAATTTTGATGAAATTTAGCACACCGATTTTTTTGTTTTTTTAAACTTTGCCCCACACTAGGAATTTCTCCTGTATGTAGACAAAATTAAAAAAAAAATGATTTGCTATAAGTACCGTAGATTATACTTTCGTGTGCATTTAATCTTCAAGCAGTCGCGCGGCGTCGAATCGACCGCGATTCGATCGATCCTCGATACATTTATGATGCCAAATTGCTTACAAATTCAAAGAAAATTGGAATTTTATTTTGATTTTATAATTTTGTTTATGTCCTAACATAATGATAATGTGATAAATACAAAAAATATTAAATAATTAGTGTTTTAAATCCTTGAAATATCCTATAGGTCTTTTAGGTTACGCGCGACCGCTGGCGTTACAAATGACCGCACGCCCGCTTGAAGGTTAGTAAAAAACTGTTATTTTGACTTTACACACTTTGATTTGATTGTTATAGTAGATAAAACGAAGTACTTATTCTAAATGATCTCCAAAATATAGCTAGATAAAAACCGCTCACTCCGCTCTCTCATCTCTGTGCGGTCTACAAAGTTTCAAACCGCAGCACCGTACGCCGGAACGGTTTCCGGTAGAGTGTGATAACCGTCTTAGTTTTGGTTACCTTACCTAATTAGGTTAGGTACCACCCTAACTAAACCACTGTTTAATTTCCAAAATAACCACCTATAGGTACCCCCCCTAAACCAATGTTTAATTTCTGAATGAGCAGTCTTTAGCGACAACAAGAAGTTACGTAACTGTTATACTTAATTAGGTGGGTAGGGAATTTTATATAACAGTTGAAAGATACAGTGTAATAATCTATACATATAAATAAATAAAACAAAGTCGGGTTACTTACACCATATACTCAAGAACGGCTGGACTGATTTTTATGATCTTTTGATTTGTTGGATTTGTGTCCGCCCCGAATAGCAGAATAACTTAATAGTTAATAGTTTAATAAACATGGGAAGAATTCACGAACAAAATATAGGGGAATTATAAAACGAGCGATTAAAAAAAAGCTTTGCGACTGATGATGACATACTGTATTAATAACTTGAGCGGTATGAATTTGAGTAAGCGAAAAATTAACTAAACTAACTGTTCGACCTGATGATGTCCAGCCAGGGTTTTGAATAAAACACAGCAACCTTGTTCCGACGGTATATTTGGCAAGACTGAATTATTCTAAGTCCAAAGAGACGTTACATGGTTTCGACGGAAAATCTTGACACCGCGAGTTAAAAAATCGTTCAACGCCATCTATCGAGGCATCAAGCAATCTTTTTTCTAAAACAGTGTGCCCCGTATTTGGTACAGTGCGTACAAGGTTATATATTCTCCCCCCATTAAGGGCAAGCATAAATTGACCTTAATATTATAACAAGTTCAATGGCAATGGCAAAATTAAAGTTACATACTATCGAACTAGACTAATGTAAAGTTAACAATTGTAGAGGTGTAAACTAAAATGGTAACAACAAAACACCTTGATTCCCACCACCATGCATACTTATTAATAAATTATCCTAACTAAGTATAAAATCCAATTATTACAGGTTTAATAGGCTATTCAGTAACAGGAAGCAAACATAATTTAGATACAGGTCTTTTTATAATCGAGTTTTTCGTTTTAATAGTGACCACTCGTACGATCCCGTCACTACCTGGATGCTCTTCCTCTACCAAACCCCAAACCCAGCGACACGGAGGAAGACCATCTTCCTTGACTAAGACCACATTTCCTCTTTTAGGAGAGGAAGTTTCCGAAGTCCATCTATGTCTATAAAAGAATTGTCTCAAATATTCCTGAGACCACTTTCGCCAGAATGTTTGCAACATACGTTGAGTATACTGCCATCTCTTTAACGAGTTTAAATTCGAGTTTTCGAAGTTATAATCTGGTGGCGTAACAAGTGGTTCACCAACCAGGAAGTGGCCAGGAGTCAAAATTTCTGTATTTTCGGGATTGGTTCCCAATCTAGATAGCGGCCGAGAGTTTAGGCATGCTTCCACTTGAGCCAACACAGTTGCTAGTTCCTCATAAGTTAGCGTGGAAGTGCCAACGACGCGTTTTAGGTGATACTTCACCGATTTTATTCCAGCCTCCCACAGTCCCCCGAAATTGGGCGCGTGAGGCGGAATAAAATGCCAGGACGTTCCATTAGTCCCTAAAGTTTCCGCTATCTCCGACAAAATACTATCCTTTTCCCTGGTAAAGAGGATACCCAGTTCCTTTGCAGCGCCTACAAAATTTGTGCCATTGTCGCTCCACACCTCCTGACAATGGCCCCTTCTCGCCACAAATCTTTTGAAGGCCTGCAAAAATCCTTCCGACGATAGGTCAGATACAGCTTCAATATGAACGGCCCGCGTTGACATGCAGACAAACAAACATATATATCCTTTATAAAATTTATGTCCACGACCCTTTGCCGTCCGTAGTTGAATAGGACCGGCAAAGTCTACACCACTACGAAGAAATGCGCGAGAGGGTTTGGCACGAGCTGAAGGTAGCTGCCCCATCAGTGGATTACAGGTAAGCCCATTGTTTTTAACGCATGTAACACATTTCCGTATATGGCTAGATACAAGCTGTTTTGCTCCGAAGATCCAAAATTTATTATAAATGTAACTTAGGGTTAATTGTGTACCCCCATGAAGAGTTTGCCTATGACCGAAATCAATAATTAAATTAGTAAAGTGTGATTTTTTTGGTAAGATAATGGGGTGTTTTCTTGAAATATTTAATTCGGATTCTTCTAATCTGCCGCCTACTCTTAAAATATTTTTTGCATCTAAGAATGGAGTTAATGTTTTTAAAATGCTTTTTGATTTAATTTGTTCTTTCTTTTCTAATGCTTTTATTTCCTCTTCAAAATGTTTTCTCTGACACAATCTCACGCACGTCTCAAAAGCTTCATTTATTTCTTCGGTTCGTAAATAACCTTTCCACATTTTTTCAGATTTGATTTTCTTTGTTGTCAACATACGCCTACAATATGCTACAACCCTGGTAAGCCGCGTCAACGTTGCATATCGATCACAGATGTCAGGATCTTCTACAACGTGATGCACTCCAACTGACTCCAAGTCAGTGTTCAAATCTTGAGATTTATCATAATTAATGTTTGTTTCCCGCAAGAAATCAGGTCCTTGAAACCACAAGGAATGCTTGCTTAGCTCTGCAGGCAACATTCCCCGAGATGCGCAGTCGGCGGGGTTTTGTTTTGAAGGAACGTGCGACCATTGCCATGGATCCAACGAGGTAAGTATCTCGGACACCCGATTCGCGACAAATACCTTCCATTTATTCGGCAAACCATTAAGCCAAGCCAGCACAATGCTGGAATCAGTCCAAGCTCGCACATTCTGTTTTTCTATACCCAATACCTTCGCCACTTCTAACAAAGGTCTTTTCAGCAATACAGCCCCGCACAACTCTAGTCGCGGAATCGACACTTGTTTTATCGGTGCGACCTTGGTTCTGGCAGTAACTAACGAAATCTGAATGTTGCCCGTCGAATCAATCACTCGGAGATAAATAACCGCAGCATATGCCGATTTCGAGGCATCGCAGAAGCCGTGCAATTCTACTCGGGCATTGCTAGAGTTGGTACTTACCCACCTGGGTACTGCAATATTTTTCAACTCACCTAAGCTATTGCGGTAAGTATACCATTCATTTTTTATTTCGGATGGGATTTCCTCATCCCATGTGATCCCAGAAATCCATAATTTTTGAATTAGCATTTTGGCTAGTACAATCACGGGAGCTACCCATCCTAAAGGATCAAATAATCTTGCGATTTCCGATAATATTTTTCTTTTTGTTACAGGTTCCTGCAATGGAGACAACTTGACGGAGTACTGGAAGGCGTCCCTGCTTCTGTTCCAGGTAAGTCCCAGCGTTTTTATTATCGCATCCTGCTTAATGTCAATCTCTTTACCTATCCTTTCTTGTCCTTTACACCTTTCACCGATTATTTTCTCCAGTAATTCATTGCTGTTGCTCGACCACTTCTGTAAACTGAACCCTGCTTTAGCCAGTAACTCTTCCATTTGACTGTAAATTTGTATGCCTTCTTCAACAGTATCGCAACCGGTCAGCAGATCATCCATATAATAATCTTTGAGGACTCTTTCAGCCGCCAGTGGGTACTTCGCTCCTTCATCATACGCCACCTGCTGCATCGCTCGAACCGCTAAGAACGGCGCAGAAGACGTCCCGAAAGTTACGGTAAGTAACTTATAATCCTTAATGGCCGAGTCTTTGTGGTCTCTCCACACAATGCGTTGAAAGTCTGTGTGTTCATTAGCCACGCGCACCATTCGATACATTTTAATTATGTCCGATATTAGGCAAATACGGTGAGTTCTCCACCGAATTAATAGATGCCGCAAATCGGGTTGCAGCCCAGGACCGATCATTAAATCATCGTTCAGAGAAACCCCATTACTTCCTTTGCAGGAAGCGTCAAAGACGACTCGGACCTTTGTGGTGTCCTTGTCGTCTCTCACAACCGCGTGATGAGGTAAGTAGACCGCATGTTTATTTCCCATATCTGCTTCTGCTAGTGGCTTCATGTGACCTAGTAGTAAATATTCTTGTATTACCTCGGCGTATTTTGCTTTAAGCTCGACATTTTTATTAAGTTTAGCTTCCAGGGAATGAAACCGCCTTATAGCTATGGATCTTGAACCGCCATATTTGCAGCCTGGATCTTCGCTTCGGAATGGTAATTTCACTATGTAACGGCCCTTTACATCTCTGACCGTCGTAGCTTTAAACAACTCTTCGCATTTTATTTCTTCATCTGTCATGTTCTGTTGACTAGATGGCTCTTGATCTGTTTCCAGTTCCCAAAATTTTCTAAGTAGATCCTCTTCTTTTTGCACTTGACAATGTAATGACAGTACACCTTCCGTTTGAGTAACGGATGAATCTACAACTCCAGATAAAATCCAACCTAAAGCTGTAGACTGAGCAATAAGCGAACCTGTAGGACTATGCCTCAATCCTTCCTTTATAATCTGACTATACATCTCAGCTCCTAATAAAAGGTCTATTTTACTAGGTTGATGATACTTCGGATCAGCAAGATCAATCCCTCCTAATTCTGACCATTCCAATACATCTAATTTCCTCGTTGGAAGGAGAGTAGTGATTGAGGACAGAACATGAGCCTTAAAGGTGAATGTGCAATGTGGATTGACTCTAGATCGAATTCTCATGTACACTATTGATTTGGAAAGTAGTTCTTTATCTCCCCCTAGACCAGAAATTTTACTTCTCAATGAAATCTTTTTTAATTTCAGGTCCTGAACCGCGCTTTCTGTGACAAAGTTGGCCTGTGAGCCTTGGTCCAGTAAGGCTCTTAAAACGTGAAGATCACCGAATTTCGACTCTGCCTTGACTAGCGCCGTCGCTAGCAAAACCTGCTTACAAATTTTACCTGTCGAAAAACAGCTAACTACCGACGTTTGAGTTTCTGTTTTTTCAGCAGAACTCCCTGCCTTAGGAGACTCTGGCTCCTGCTGCGAAGCGATCTTGCCCGCTTCCCGGTTTGAATTGACATCAGTGGTCTCAGGAGTATCTGAGTTCTTTGGGTGTAATAGTGTGTGGTGACGACGATGGCATAATTTACATTTGGTACTAGTGCGACAAGCCCTCGCTGTATGATTATTACCCAAGCAGTTGAAGCATAAATTTTTTTTAGTGACGAAATCGCGACGTTTGTCCACTAATTCACGAGAAAATTTCTTACAGCCACTTAACCTATGACTATCTTCAGAACAAAACGAACAGACAACTTCGGATACATGTAATGATTTTAATTTGGAATTATGATTGGCGTTACTTTTGTTTGCAGAAGGTTTATTATCAATAAACTCTAGGGCCCTGTATCTATTTGTTAGGAAATCTTTGAATTGCTGGTAAGTTGGCAAGTCATCGGAACTGTTGCTACTACTGAATTCAAACTCCCATTGCTTTCTCGATTCCAAGTCCAATTTTAAAGTTAAAATATGAATAATCATTATATCCCAATTTGCTACATCTATTCCGAGGTTTGCCAACCCACTTAAGCAGTCACTGGTAGTGTCTACTAATTCCTTTAAATGATACGCTGATTCTGCAGTTATGTTTTTCTGACTAAGAAGTCGCTTTATTATGTTGTGAGACAGATACCGTTTATTATTATACCTAGCATTTAATAACGACCAACATCTTTCATAGTTGTCATCTGCAATCGGTATTTGCCTTATTAATTGTTCGGCTTCACCGCTCAAGTAACTTTTCAAATAATGAATTTTTTGGACATTACTCAATTTTGCATTACGATGTACTAGTGAAACAAACAAATCTCGGAAACAAACCCATTCTTCATACTTTCCAGAGAATTTAGGTATAACTATTTTTGGTAGTTGAACAGTCTGAGATTTTGTTTCGTCTTGTGAAGTCCCATCGCATACGTTTCCATCTTTTGAATCTTTACAAACTAACGGCAAAACAGATTTTAATTCTGTTTTATATTCTAAATAACATTCTTCAGCTTCATCATACTTATCGTATTTTAAATAATCATGATCACTTAACTGAGAACCAAATTTTTCGATTAACATTTGGTGGGTATTAGTAAATACATCCCATAATTTTTCTAATGCTTCTAATCTCACTTGAACGTAAACATCCGTGATCCTTTCCTTAGGAGACTTTTTAAAGTTACGTCTAGCCTTTACAATGTTATTGAAATTGTCACTTTGAAGCAACAGTTTGGACTCCATCTTAAAAATAACAAACAAATAGGCGAGAGAAAAAAAAAAAACAAAATAAATAAACAAGTGTAAAATTAATTATTGAAGTTTAACTATTAACTAAACTAAGTTATTTCAGTAAAGAAACGCAAACGAACTCAGTCCAAACCCAATAAACAACTTAAATTAAACACAACATTTTTGTTAAATTTCTAAAAGTTAAAGTCTCTGGAACGTTTTGCTGATTTTCATGCCGATGACAATTAACGTCACTCCAAATGACGTTCTGTGTCACTGTCACCTTGAATGACAGGTTGTGTCACTGTCAACGTCACCGTGAATGACAGTTAGTGTCACTTTTGGAAATGACAGCTGTCACTATTTGACAGTGACAGTAAATGTCACCTTGACAGTAATTAAAATTGTTCAAACACTTACGTTTGTTTCACTTCACTTTGGTATTTGGTTCATTCACTCACGATTGCACCAACCTCGTGACGTCACTCCACGTGGTCACCCTCGATTCTTCAGGTGTCTTCCGGGTCCAATATCCTGACAGCGCCAGCGCCTGTCTCGAAGTCCAAGGCAGGATTCACCACCAAACCCTGGCTCCTGATTGATGCTGCAGCAGCTCCTCACGAGCTGGTCTGCTTCCTCGGAAGACCCTCTCCCCAACTCAGTTCCACAAAAAATGCACCACCGCTTTGGTGCCCCTGCCCAGATACTGGTGTATCCGGCTTCGAAGGACCATGTTCGACCTGATGATGTCCAGCCAGGGTTTTGAATAAAACACAGCAACCTTGTTCCGACGGTATATTTGGCAAGACTGAATTATTCTAAGTCCAAAGAGACGTTACATGGTTTCGACGGAAAATCTTGACACCGCGAGTTAAAAAATCGTTCAACGCCATCTATCGAGGCATCAAGCAATCTTTTTTCTAAAACAGTGTGCCCCGTATTTGGTACAGTGCGTACAAGGTTATATACTAACGACGAATATTGATTAATAATAAAATCCAGAACAAGCTTACAAAAAGTGGATTGTGATAAATCCATTTCATATATTAAAATTTTATCCGAGCGACTACAGTACTAAGTGAGCGACTGGAAATACAGAGAGGGCAACTTAGAAAAACACAAGATTGAACTTGAGAACTTAGGATGCAAGAGCGAGCGAAGCGAGCTCGTGACTTGGGGCACCCCGACACGGAGTGGTTAGGTTCGAAGGGGATGACGAAGCGGATGATGGGGGCTGGTTCGCTCGCTCCGCTCGCTCACTTGAGCCCCCATCATCCGCTTCGTGTTAGGTTCCTTTAAACCCTGCAGACAGAAATAGGGGCCCCGCGAGGCGGGGCTCCGTCGACTACGCCTTATTATTATGCTCATTTTGTATTTTAAGTAACTCAAATTAATGTTTGTAAGATACTATTCTGTTGATTTTTCGTCACTTACAGTCAGTCGCTCACTTAGTAAATATATAACCCAAATTAATTAATTTTGACACTTAAAATTGTAATTTACAGTCACTCGTTTTATTGCTACCCCAAAATATATACGGGGTGTCCGGAAAGTCATGGATTACCTTTTACCTGCTGATGGGCCACATTGAGATCTACCAATAAAAAAAAATGACCTACCAATAATTTTTTTTTTGTTACCAGGGCCGATCAAAAATAAGGTAAATTTTTTTTGATGAAAATTTTAACTTTGAACCTAAATTTTAGGTATTTAAAAGATGATATCTGTAACTTTCTTGTATTCAATAGATAGTAGGATGATTCAAGATAAAAATAAAAAACCAGTACTCGAAAAAGTTTTCATTCGTAGAAATCGCATGGAAAAAACTGATCAAAGGTAGAGATTTTCCAAAATTTCATTAAACATCAAAAAACTCGGAAACCATAAGACTTTTATCATGGTCATTTTTTTTATTGGTAGTTCCCAATGTGACCCATCAGCAGGTAAAAGGTAATCCATGACTTTCCGGACACCCAGTATATAAAGATTTCAACATTTATTGATTCTGAGGCGGTAATACAGTTTGCCAGGTCAGCTAGTTTTTAATAAAACGCAGTACTTCTTCTAAATGATCTCCAAAATATAGTTAGATAAAAAATTAGGTCAATCACTTAACAGGCATCTGTAAATTGGACCTGAATTCGATGTGGATAAGAGTCATAGACACCTATTTGTTCCGCTCCTAAACAAGATACGATAGAAGTCAAGAACACGATGATTTAACAGCTGTTAAACTATCATTATTTATCATTGTTTTAAGTGTTTTGTTTTTAAAACTTCATGAATACCGTAGACATGTAGACAGTAGGTAGGTTACCTACTACTTAATTTACGTAAATCCTAACCGCGTCCACGATTGTCATATCCACTATACAGATCTTTTATTATATGCTGTTAAAGATAATAATTTTTTAGAACTCTCTTAGTTAGGTACATCCGTGTGTAAAGTTTGTTATAGAAAATAAGTTCGTAAATCAACTACTAACATGTAGTGTTGTTTTTTTAAGTTTAGACCAAAGTACGGGAATACGTTGAAAATCGTTTTGCGAAATGTATTAAAATAAATAACTACTCATCGTTGGTAATGTTAAATGAATCTCCCCTCGTATACTTCAAAACTACCCTTCGTTGATTTACCTAATGATTTGAAGCATTGTTAATTTTTACAATAAATCGTAGTGGGTAGGCCGTCCGAAAAAGTTTTAATAAAGCAAAACTTTACTTAAGTGGGTTAAAAAAAAAAGAAAATAAATGGATAAAATAACAAAAGAAAAATATGTTTAACTCACCGTGTTGATAATACGTTGGCGCTGTAGTAACGTGCGAAACTATAACATACAAGAAAACTGAAAGACCCAAAACTGTTCGCCACATCTTAATTTTATTTTAAACACTATTTTTTTTTTTTTACTTATCACAAAAATATCATAACTATTATATTTTTTCAGTTTAAATTTCGATTCGTTTCGCGCGTTCTCAGCAGACGTCGGACTCTATGGTATCACGGATCAACGTGTACTGCACGAGATGGAGTCTGCTCGCTGGGAATAAATAGTAGTCTATACATTGACGAAATATTGTCCAAAAGCATCACAATACACTAGATTTAATTACTTTTGTGTTCATGACATATGGTCTATGGTAGTCCGCATGTCGTAGTTGGGGTAATTGGTCTATTGGATACTTCGGTAGATACCTATACTCCATATATATTTTTTGTAGGTCGTATTATGTGCACCCTGAATGGCAAACTAGCCACTATTATGACTTTTAAACTTATTGCTATTACATTGTAAAGCGTTTAGACATTTTCAAAGGCCACAAAAGTTTAATAGAACTTCACTTAAGGTAAGTTCGTTTAATCACATAATTTTATTATACTTACCCCTTCTCCGAGACATATTCACAAGTAGATGTTTTTTTTTTCTTCATAACGCCATCTAGGTCCAAACTAAGCAGAGCCTATGCTATGAGTACTAGACAACTGCCGTGCGATTCTGTAACCATCTCACCGTGAAAACTTGGGTGAAGTGAGCGTGGAGTGAGCTGTCATTAGAGATTAACACAATTGACACTGCTCACTTCAAGTTCACTTCACTTATGATTTCACGGTGAGATTTTTACAGAATCGACCGGCAGATAAACATACAGATGTATTTCTAAATACATACATATTATAGACTAGCATCCGCCCGCAACTTCGTTTGCGAAGAATTCGGAATGCCCGCCGTTTAAATCCTAGTACCCGTTTTCCCGTAGAATTGAATCATTTTGCCGCGGTAAAAAGTAGCCTATGTTCATCAGGGAAAATGTCGGCTTCTGATGGTAAAACAATTTTTCAAATCGGTCCAGTAGTTTCGGAGCCTATTCAAAACAAACAAACCATCAAATCTTTCCTCTTTATAATATTAGTGTAGATTAGTGTAGATAAATTACAACAAGACAAAGAACAAATGATCGTGCTAATCACACAAACATTTGTTTGAAGTCAGTCGGGGTTGTTTATGGGTTAGTAAATACTTCCGGGGGGATTGTGGCCGGGGGGATTGTGGACGCAAAAGCTGAGCCGGATTCCCATAACCCTCCCATCAAGGCGATGAGGGAAGACCGCTGAGTTTTAGTGGGTATACTGCTACTCTGGCAGTCCCACATACTCCGTTCCGTCCCCCGACGAGCGGAGATGCGTAATGTCATTTATCAGCAAAAAAAAAAAATGGGTTAGTAAATACTTAATTATAAAATAGTAAAGTATTTATTAAAATCACACTGTTTTTGTAAGTATAACAATATTAGGTAATTCAATTATGTAACAAATTAAAAAATAATCAAATTATGAGATCAACAAAACAAGTTATATCATTCATAGTGTTACATATTACATCACTGAACACAGTTGGTTCTTGAATGACCGGCCTGTTGTAATGTCTAGCAAAGGTGGCCGAGTTCTGAACCCACCCAGCTGTCCTCTGTATTTGATCCATACTGATCCCAAATCTTTTAGCAGCTGACGTAGAAACATGTCTGGTACTATGTGCTGTGATTGTTCTTACATCAATTCCAGACTCATGGAATGTGGTTTTAATCCAACGGCTTATAGTTTGGGTTGAAGCGCAATGATGTGGCTTTTTAAAGCTTAATAGGTCCTAATTATTCATCCAATTTACTTACCAACCCACATCCAACCAATAATTTCCTGAAAGATGTAACGGTAAAACGGGGTGAATAGGAAATGCAGGGGTGAATCGGGACGAAAATTTAAAATGGATTTTAACATTGAAATAATATTGTTTTCTGCAAAAAGGTCTCCAATGTGTTTACTATACCTATTATAATTAGCGATTAAGTGTCCTTGTTGGCAACAAACAACGTTAAAATGCATTTAAAAGTTTCATCCCGATTCGCCCCTGCATTTCCTATTCACCCCGTTTTACGGTATGTCTGTCTGTCTATTCGTTAGGAATGTTTTATTCATTAACAGTACCCCAATCGCGTACTATCAATCTCAAACTGATTCATTTTGAAGGATATCTCTAATCCATCGCTCCATACGTTCGTAAAATGTGTCTCCTCAACAACGTAAATTACGCAGTGTATGTTGTTGAACTGTCAAAATCAAACCCATTGCTATTGATAGTGTGTTACGCAATCACCCCGCAGTTTAGGCTCAATACAAGTGAATGTTAGGGATATTAAAAAAAAATAATATGAGATACCTACTTACGTTTGAAAATAGTACAATGACATGGAAAGGACTTAGGTACTTTTTATAGAGTAAAAAAAACTGAGTAACTTTCGCAAAAATTAGCTTTATTCTTGGCAAGAAATTGAAACATCGTTCTAAATACGGTAACAATTTGCTACGATATTTCGTATCATCTTTTCCCACACCCTCTACGAAACCAGCACAAGTTACCTAAATATTTTCCTCAGCAGCATCTACGACGTTGGAGCATCTTTCTCAATAAACAAATATACCTTTATAGGGCCCGACAACAGCCAACCTCGGCCGAAATAGATCGGACACGGAAACAGATACGAACCAAAAGAATTTATTGTTTCCACAACACCTGCTGGAAACAGCGAGTGAAGTGTCTAAAAAAAGCGTTAAAGCTGATTTATTATTACCACATATACCTAGGATTATAGACACGAGGTACGTTAACGTAGTACATAGCGAACATACTTCTTGAAATAGACAGCAGCTGTAGTAGGTATTCTTTGAAAGTAACGTATGCACCAAAGGGGCTCCTGGCTAAATGCTAACAGCTTCGATCGATTGAAGGTTAAGCTATTTTTGCCGCGGCCGGTTCGTGGATGGTGACCAACTATTACATATAAAAACCCTACGTACCTCGGAAAGCCCGTTAAGCCTTTGATCATCATCTGCCTAGCCCTTTTCCTAACTATGTTGGGGTCGGCTTCCAGTCTAACCGGATGCAACTGAATACCAGTATTGTACATGGAGCGACTGCCTATCTGACCTCCACAACCCAGTTACTGGGTAATACGATACCCCTTGGTAAGACTGGTTGTCAGACTTTCGGGATCCTGATTACCCGTAACGACTGTCAAACATCCGCGAATGACAGCCGGGACCAACGGCTTAACTTGCTTTCCGAGGCACGGAGGAGTCGCGGTATGTAAAGATGGTCACCCATCCACAGACTAATCGCGACAAGCGTAGCTTAACCTGATCGATCGACCTCTGCGGCTGTTATTATTTAGACACGGGCTCCCCAAAACTCTCTAAAAAAATCTGTTTGATTACCTATACTAGTAGGTAATCAAACAGATTTCCAGGGATCCTACAGATAAAAACACAAACGCATCGTAGGAATCTCGCATCCTACACCTACCTACTTTATAAATTAACCGAATTACTTGGTACTTTTAGTACGTCGCGTGTCGGGCAATAAAAAAAAACTTTTTGACGTGAAAACATCTTATAAATCGTAGTTAAAAATACTAGTTTTGAAATTATATAAAACATGATCAATAGAATTAGCATAAAAAATATTATTAAAATCTCGATTATGATTGTAAATGTTTGCTTGGGCAATCCCTAGCATCAGTGGGATGAAACTGACAGCTCACTCCACGCAAGTTTTCACGGTGAGACTTTTACAGAATCGACATGCTGAAGTTTAATCCCTATAACATTGCGATTCATTTGAACGACATAATGACAATATTTAGGTTATATAAAACTATGATTACGTACGTTCCATGTAGGCATGTAAAGTGCCTATGTCCTACCCGCGTTTGTCTAAGAAACAAAAACATTAAAAACACATAGGTAGTTAGGCCACAGAATGTTGGCGCCTCTATGAAAATAATGACGAAGTCGACCGTTTTCAGACGTTTCATCATTGGCACGTTTGACATTGGTGCCAGAAATGTATCTGCTGTATACACGTACTTAGGGTACGTTAACGTCGGTACTACCTACTTCACAGTAAACAGCAGTAGCGATCAACTAGTACTTATTTAGGTTTTAGAACGATGAGGACCAACATCTTTTCGAGCTTTATCTACTTATTCATGATTTTCATTTGATAGTACCTACCTACTAGTTCGGTTTGTAGAGGCATAAATATAGACATCGATGACCAACGATCGTTTTGCCTCCAGGGTAGATATAACGCCTCATCTATTAATAAGTTATTTTAATTACAGTGCCATTACCTTCCGGTACGCTCTACATCCAGTTCTAGGTGACCTATTTCTGACAGCCCCAAAAACGATCGCCGACGCCAAATTGAGCATAAAAAATATAATTTTACAGTCCAAGCGTCAGCCACTAATTGATTTACGAGTTCCATGGACCTCTCAACTCTAACTATTACTGATGTCAACGGCTGTTTGTCCGCCATGATGTGTTTTTGACATCTGGCGTCGCGTGCGCCGAATCGGAACACAAATAATACTGAGCTATAAATCTCAGTCGTAACTACCGATGAAGCAATGGAGTCGACGTTTGTATAGCTGCATCGATATCACTCAAAGCTGGACGGATGTGACAGATGTATCCTCTGTGTTGACATGATTTGAATAACTACAGTACAGCCGGTCGATTCTGTAAAAATCTCACCGTGAAATCATAAGTGAAGTGAGCACTTAATAGTGTTAATCCCTAGCGAATGCCAGCTCACTCCACGCTCACTTCACCCAAGCTTTTACGGTGAGATGGTTACAGAATCGCACGGCTGAAGTATGTCTACTTGTATCGTCTTCACTAGCTGTTCGCGGCTCCGTCCGTATATTTTTCCAACACGTAGAATAACCCTAATTTTAGAAAATTTACGGTAACTGGTAACAGAGGTTTTGTCCTCCGGTTATCAAAATCAAAATCAAAATATTTTATTTCACATAAACCTACATGGGCACTTATGCAACGTCAGAAGCACGGTTTCAATTGGTCGTTTCCTATGGAGGAGAGCCGGCAAGAACCTCCACGGTCACTGTTTTAAAAATAATTGGCTTTTATAATGTTTTCAAATTACAGTAGATATGGGAGGACAGCTTAATACGCCTGTCAACAAGTACCAGGTATTTAGTAAAATAAAAAATGATCTACTTATCTAAAGTCTACATGGCCTGCAAAGTCCTCAGATTTACGAAATACGATAAATAAAAATAAAATACAAAAACCTATTAAAACCAAGTGTTAAGATTGCCATAACAACCGCTAATAAGCAGTTGAAATTAGAATTGTCTGTATATTAGAATTGTATGTATGTAAAAAATCAATAAAAAATAAACATCGTAATTTGGGAGCAATTATTAGACATTTACGTAGTTATGCCGTTAATGAGGTGCCAAGGAAGCCACATCTGCAGAAGGAAGGAATTATTGCCAAACTACCTTTTCTTCAACGTAGTATTTAATCTTATAATGGCGCCGATTCCTTTGTTCAGAAACTAAACTAAATTTAAGTTCAGTGCATCTTTTCCTGTCTATTCCATTAAGAAAAGGACAGAAGATAAATATTAGTTTAGTCCTGTCAAATTAAGATACTCCATAGACAAGATTAAACGTGATTAAAAAATTTGCTGCTAAAAATACGTCAATTTACGTCAGGCGCTGACTAATTTGACAGGACTAAACAAATATTTATCTGCTGTCCTCTTCTTAATGAAATAGACAGAAAAACATGCACTGAACTTAAAAGTTTAGATGATTTTTTGCTAGGGACACGTTTGATGAGGGTTTTGAACTTTCCATCGTTAAGTTCTGTAACCTGCTTTGGCAACTTGTTATAAAATCGGATGCTGTCTATAAGAGTTAACAACTGCTCTTATCCATTGATTTGAATTAGGCCACTTTCTATATGTTAGACGATGTTCTTGAAACTTCATTCCGACAGGATAATCAAATATTTTCATCTAAATTTCTTCCACGGCTATTGTTTTTCGAATTAGGAGGGCATATAAAAGTGGACAGTGATATAGTAAGAAGCGTTGATAGGGTAATGTAAAATTAATGTCAACTTCTAATCCCGAACAAATGTCAGTAGTCAAATGGGGCATAGTTTACTAATAAATCTATGCGTAAGCGTGTGCCAGATTTTGGGACATAACTAATATTATTGTGTGATTAGATACAAGGACGAAAATGTTTATGAATACCACAAGGCAAACAACTTCGAAAAACACGTTTTTTGTATGCATACCCCCTTTAATTTTCAACTTTATTTTATTTTATGAAATATTTATTCTTATAAGTAGCAGCAATAGAAATAAACATTCTGTGAATTGTCTACCTATTACAGTTCATGAGATACAGCCCGCTCACCGACATACGGACGGACGGACGGGCAGCGGAGGCTTACCTAATAGCGTTCCGTTGGCAGTTTGGGTTAGGATCTCTAAAAACCAGCAAATGAAGATTTTAAAAGTTCTGCTTGTTCATACATTCAAAAAATACCTACGCGTCGACTAAAGGACCTACTCCCTTTTTTTCTTTTGCTAAAATGCAGCTTCTACTCCACCGGCCATCGGTCCTTCGGCAGACATGGCCAGCCCACCGCCATTTCAATTTGCTTACTCTGCAAGCTGTGTCGGTAACTCCGGTTATTTTCCGGATAATTTCATTCCTGATTTATCCTACAAAGAGACTCCGAGCATAGCTCGCTCCATAATGCGCTGAGCGACCATGAATTTGTGGACCAGCCCGACCGTCAGTATCCATGTTTCAGCATCGCCGCTATTTTACCTACAGACATTTAAAAGCATTGTTATTCATTATGTAGCGATCCATGGCATAATAAAAACATAATGAATGTGATGAACTCTAAAAATAGACATTAAACCTAAACAAACATTTTTAGAAACAAATGTAAACAAATAGGTAAAGAGATCTCTGGCTAGACGGGTGCGGTGGGCGAATCTAAATCGTTGGTTATAAAAAAAGCATTTTTTCTAGGCCGTTCAGGTCAACGATCGAAACATTTTGTCTATCGTAGTTTTCAACATAAATGACTCATGAGGACCATAAGTTAGAATGCCTTTTCAGCCAACACAATCTGTCTCGACTCTTATGGTGATACGTTATGCAATGTCACACTTCACAATGGTGCTATAAAATCCTAGGACAGGGATGGCGAACCTTTTAACTGGACTAGGTACACGACAGCGAAGACAGGCTTATGCTTTTGCATGTGCGTAATTATTAAAAGCGAAAATAACGATTAAAATGAATGAAAGGCGACTAACAAAAGGCATGATATTGATTTGAAATGAGTGGAAACGACGAGAGGGACGCCCTAGAAGGACATATACTGACCATATTGGTGATGTTCTTCAGAAAGGTCAGGTGCGTTACTCGCATCCGGTGTGCGGGTATGACCTTCTATGTATGTAGTTTCTGCCTGCCCCCTTGGAAAAAGGGCGTGCGTGTATGTATAATTGTTTAAGATGTGTTATACTCAAACATCGAAGCTTTGTCGCTCCTAGGTCTGGCTATTCAAACCTCAGGTCTGACAAAAGGTCTTAGTCAAAGTCAAAACTAATCGTGTGATTATGCCCTTGAATAACGACTTTATGTCTAATCGTTGGAGAGACCAGTTTGGCCAGTCAAACGCCGAAACTCAATACGATCAAATCGGAACTAACGCATGGTGTCCAAAGCCCAGAATGTTCAGTTGCGATGGCCAACCTATACCATCAAGATGCCATAGCTTGGCCATCCCTGGCACGGCTCCCTGTCGTTTCGTGTGATGCAGGTGCTCTCGGGGCATGGTTGCTTCGGGAAGTATCTGTGTCGCATAAACAGGGAGCCGGGGCACGGCGTGGCATACGCTGGCAGAGTGTGCCGCTTGGGAGGAGACGTGCCCTCATCTCAGGAGTGAGCAGTAACCTGTCACTGCCAGCCGTAGTCGACTCGATGGTTGGCAGCGAGTAGTCCTCGGATGCGGTCGTTTCCTTCTGGGAAACAATCGTTCCAGCACCCCTAAATGGGTCCAGGGGTGACGGACTCGGGGACGTCCATCGCCCCCCACACATCAGGACTCGAGGTGGCGGCGTGTAGTGTTCCACGCGCGAGTTAAGGAACCCCAACCTACCAATATTAGCTTTGTCAGCCAATAAGTATTTATTAGACATATTATTTCCAAACATTCCATTGCTTGATCAGCATCCAGAATAATCTAGGACGTGCGTCATATCTGATCACGCCATGCATGTACTACGTTAGCAATAAAGTTAGTATATAAGATCAATATTTTATGAGATGAGGAGAACTGTTTAGCTGTAACTCTGTCGGAATAAAGTTATTTTTTTAAATACTTCCGTTGTCGCTTACTTAATTGGCGCAGCCGGTAGGATCTCTGTAGTCAGTCTGCCGTGTATACAATTCTACGTGGAGCAGCCGACGTCCGTGTCTACGGTTTAGCAGAGATCGCCGAACAAATAAATTCATTAAGAAGCCACTTCGAGTTACGGAAGAGGACCAGCCACAGCAGTAATTCAGGGAGCATGAAGCTAGCTGCGGAATTGTGAGTAAATCTTTTTCACCTTCCCCTCAGCTCTTCCATTGATATCCCAACCTTGTAATAAGTCTATGTGTGTGTATTATTAGGGATTGGACAACGCCGTACTAATATTTGCATAGATTTTATTTGTATTAATATTTTAGAGTAGTAATATTTTAGTAGCACATTAGTGTAATTTTTTTTCTTTTCTCTTTTCCTTTGTTACTTTCATAACTTTTTCACAATGGAAAACGTAACCCGTGTCCCACAGGAGTTGGTTAACATCATACCAATATTCAGTGGCGACACTAGAACGTTACCTTTATATGTAAAAAAATGTGAATACATATTGTCCACGTT
Source organism: Eremobia ochroleuca (assembly GCA_949629135.1). NCBI lineage: Eukaryota > Metazoa > Arthropoda > Insecta > Lepidoptera > Noctuidae > Eremobia > Eremobia ochroleuca. The sequence continues at coordinate 11,072,141 of OX451387.1, forward strand.
CCAAGGAACCGTAGCCCAAAATAAATATTTATTTCATGTGGTAACAAGTAGGTTATCAGGCGAAGCAGCCAGTTTAGTAGGCGAAAGAGACACTATAGATACGTGGGATGAACTGAAGGAGTTATTAAACCAACACTTCGGTGATCCGCGTACAGAGGATTGTTTAGCAATGGAGTTAGAATCCTGTAGAATAAATAAGGGCGAAAGTTATTTAGATTTTTGCCATAGAATACAGCGGATGAGAAGTGTCTTATTCGCCAAAATATCAGAAACAATCATTGATGACTCTCTACGTAGGGCGAAGCAATTAATTTATAATAGCAGAGCGATGAATGTTTTCTTGTTTAATTTACCACCATTTCTAGTTAGATTAGTTCGTTTGCGCAACGTTACAACGCTAGAGGATGCGTTAAAAATAGTCTTAGAAGAACAAAACTTCCAGACAGTCTATGATGCTAAAACAAACGACAGGCGTAATTTTAGTAGGACTAACAGACCCTATTTGCCTAATTATCAAAATGCAGCTGAATCTAATAATCAAAAGAATGATTCGCATAGCGTATCAAGTACACATGTACCGAATAATGCAACAAACCGCACATCTATATCGAACAATTCGCATCAGTCCAGGCTTTATAAGCAACATAATAATATTCAAAGAAATCAAGATAGTTTTAATCGTACAATCAATAATAATTCGTCACCGCAGTCAAGTAGGTCATCTTTTCCGGTTGCACAACAGAGCCAACAGTTCGCGGCACATGCACCGGGCACATCAACTTTTGCAGCGCAAGCATCTACGTCGGGTGCGAATACTGACGTCACCATGCGTACTGCAAGTTCGCGACGTGTTAATTACATAAATAATTCTAGTAATAATGAACAGAGTTCAAGTAATTCATACAACGCGGGTCAGGAATTTCCCCATGAAGATCCCGGGGAGGGAAATTTTTGCATAATGGCCTCTACCATAGGGAACGAATAAAAATAAATTGCAATAAACGCTTAAATTTACCACATATAGTTATACCAGAATTAAAAGCGGTTTTCATGATAGATACGGGGAGTGTTAGGTCGTTTATAAGTCCTTATTTAGCGAATAAATATTTTAAAAATTATTTACAGTATGAACCCTTCGAAGTTGTTAGCACTCACGCATCGAGCGTTCATAGTGAAACGGCAGTTATTCCATTACCGGTTACCTTTAGAAGTAAAGAGTTCCATAAGTTTTATGTCTACAGTGTTGACGATAGGTATGACGGATTAATAGGTAGCAATTTGCTGAAGCAATTACAGGCAAAGATTAATATGGAAAGTCAGATTTTACATTTAAAAAATACGGAGATTCCCATCGTATATACACCACCTATGAGAGAGGTATATAATCTACCATCTCGTAGTGAAATTAGAGTAAGACTCCCGGTTAACTTATTGGACGGGGAAGCTGTGCTAGACTTTAAACAGTTTACGGAAGGGATTCGAATGCCCGCCGCATTAGTTACGTGTGTTAAAGGCTATGCAACAACTGTTATTCAGAATTACAGTCATCAAAATAGGAATTTAGTAGTGACGGGACCTTTTCAAGTAGATCCATACATACAGAGCCCATCTGTTAGTGTTAATTTCATGGATAATAATATAGAAGTGGACAGATTGCTAACAAAAAATTTAGAAAAATTACAGTTAGATCATATGAACGCAGAAGAACGTAGGGTTATTGAGGGACTTTGTAGGGAATACAAAGATATATTTTATTGTGAAAATATTCCATTAACCTTCACAAATCAGGTTAAACATAGAATAAGAACAAAAAATGAAGACCCAATAAACATTAAGGCACATAGGTTACCCCCTATTCAAACAAAAGAAATCAAGAATCAAGTTGAGAAAATGTTAAGGGATAACATTATCCAGGAATCGCATTCTCCCTGGAGTGCTCCCGTACATTTGGTGCCGAAAAAGTTAGACGCATCAGGCCAACAAAAATGGAGGATGGTAGTTGATTATAGACGGCTCAATGAAATTACAATTGATGACAAATATCCCTTGCCCAACATTAACGATTTATTTGACATGCTAGGTAAAAGTACCTACTTTACAACCCTCGATTTAGCTAGCGGGTATCATCAATTAGAGGTCCAGGAACAGGATAGAGCTAAAACCGCATTTAGCACACCTTCAGGTCATTACGAATTTAACAGAATGCCGTTTGGGTTAAAGACAGCACCTGCAACCTTTCAGCGAGCGATGGATAACGTCCTACGAGGCCTTCAAGGCTTACATTGCCTAGTATACCTCGATGACGTCATCATTTTTTCAAAAAGTTTGCCTGAACATGTAGAAAAACTTAGAGCAGTTTTTGACCGCTTCCGTCAAACAAATTTGAAAGTTCAATTAGATAAGTCACATTTTCTTAGAAAGGAAGTACTTTACTTAGGCCATACTATTACGAGTGAAGGTTTGAAGCCAAATAATGATAAAATAGATGCTGTTCTTAGGTATCCCATACCAGAAACGGTTACACAGATTAAAAGCTTTTTAGGACTTATCGGATACTATAGGAAATTCATCAAAGATTTTGCTAAAATAACTAGACCATTAACAGCTTGTTTAAAGAAAGGTCGCAAAATTATTATTAATGAAGAATATAAAGAATGTTTCGAGACTTGTAAAAAGCTTTTAACAAATGCACCTTTGTTACAGTTTCCTGACTTTAGTAAAACTTTTATTCTAACCACTGATGCATCCAATTTTGCAATCGGGGCTGTATTATCACAAGGAACAATAGGATCAGATAAGCCTGTAGCATATGCTAGTAGAACTTTGAGCGACACTGAAGTAAAATATAGCACTATCGAGAAAGAACTATTAGCCATAATCTGGGCAGTTAAGCACTTTCGACCGTATCTGTATGGTAACAAATTTACCATATTTACAGACCATAGACCATTAGCATGGCTGTATTCATTGAAAGAGCCCAATAGTAAACTCACGCGATGGCGGTTAAGGTTAGAAGAGTACGATTTCGAAATAAAATATAAGAAGGGCCCCCAAAACACGAATGCAGATGCTTTATCTAGGATTAAGATTAATGCAATTGACGACGATTTAGATTCAATATTCGTAAACGTAGGGGATAGACAGGAACGGATACAAAAAATAATAGATAACGAATTGCAAGACCTCGAAGCTCCAATAGAAACGATAGAACTTTCGGATTCTGATGATGAGGTCACTGCCAATTCAGTTTCAAATAGAGAACACGAAGGCATTCCTATTTTAAACGAAGCTGTCGATACTAAACCAAAACAGATTTTAGTTCATTCATGGTTTAAAAATAACTTAGCTGTAAAAGACATTTCTAATAAGAAACAAAAAATTCTGGAAGTGCACTTACCGACAAATAACGATAAATTAGTTAAAGACTTTTTAAAAGAGTATATAGATCCAAAACATAGGTACTTTATATACTTTGAACATCCATCTTTTAGAAAAACTTTTTCAAACATGGCAATTAAGTTATTTAAAAAGGATTCTGTTAAGCTAACAGAATGTACAGAAAGAGTTATAAATTTGACAGAATCTGAAGAAGATCAAAAAGAAGTTATTTTTAAATACCACGACGGGAAAACGTGTCATAGAGGTATTAAAGAAACTTTAACTAAACTTAAACGACATTATTGGTGGGCAAACATGAAAGAGACAGTTACGGCAATCATAAACGCTTGCGAAACATGTAAACGCATGAAATACGACAGAAAGCCGATCAAACCTTACATTCAGTTAACACAAACGCAGGATGGCCCTTTTCAGGAAGCTTTTATGGACTTATTATATATCGAAGGGAAATATTATTTAACTATAGTAGACGCATTTAGTAAGATAGCACAAGCTATAGAGGTACCAAATAGGAGTACACCAGAGATAGTTAGGGCATTGATTAAATACTTTAGTATGTATGGTCTGCCTAGGAAAATTAGTTGTGATTCCGGGACAGAATTCAATAATGCTTTGATTAAGGAAATGTTAAGCTGGTACAAAATTGAACTTCATATTGGGACTCCAAACAATCCCAGTTCAATGGCAATAGTAGAAAGATTTCATTCCACCATTATCGAGATTTATCGTATAGCAAAATACGATAAAAGCGATTTAGATGCAGCATCTGTTATGACTTACGCCATCATGGCCTATAACAACACCATTCACTCAGCAACAGACCTTACGCCTTTTGAATTAGTATTTGGTCACACTTATTCAGATAATGTATTTAACGTGGATAGAGAAAAGAATTTAACTCAGAAACTATTGTTAGATCATAGAAAACGCCTTAAAATACTTTATGAATTCATAACAGAAAAATTAGAATCCGACAAAATTAAAGTGATAAATAAAAAATGTGGTGAAACGACACCAGTACTTGAGCCAGGCGATACTATTTATATGAAAGATACTAGGATTAGAAAAGCTAAAGAAAAACCGCGATATGAAAAAGCTAAAGTAATAGGTGAAGTCGAAAGAAATGTAGTACCAGTAGAAGTAAAGAAAAGGAAAACTAGAGTAGCATTAAAAAATGTAAAACGTCCTCCACAGATCGTGCCTGGTACTTCTGGTACTAGTGATGTCAACATGCACGCTGGACCTTCAAAACCTCGGTCAGAATCCGGGGATAGCAGCGATAAAGCGGGGAGTAGCAGTGAAGAGGAATAGTTATTGGACAATATATAAAACTATAGATTTAGAATCATTAGGCTTACAAATAGATAATAATATTCGGGATTTTAGTAATTTAAAAATAAAAATTAAGGAAATTAGAGTTAGTAACGAAACGGTAGGAATAGAAAGTCAAATCGAATATCTCATTAATTTAACTAAGAGTAGATTTTTTCAAATATTACCTTTTCATTATAGGAATAAACGAGCCTTATTCAATCCATTAGGCTCACTTGTAAAAGCTATTTCGGGAAATTTAGATGAAGATGATGCAATTAAATATGATAGAGAAATTCAAATGATACAGAACAAAGAGCATGTAGTCGAACGTAAAGTATCATCAATGCAAAAGGCTTTTGATAAATTAGTAAACGACTCTGAAATAATAAATTCAAATATAAAAAACTTGGGTTTACATACCAATGAAATGGAAAAATTAGTTGAACATGAGTTCAGGTTTAACAAACTTTTCCAAATATTGAATACTATGTATCAAATTTTAAATAACTTTCGAACTTGTTACGAAACCATACAAGAGATTGAGACGGCAATAGCCTTTAGCAAATTAAATACATTGCACCAATCCATTATAAATAGTACAGAATTATATTATACATTAGAAGTCATTTCTAAACATGCTAGAACAATATATCCAGTAAGCAAACGTAATTTAATAAAATTAGAACGTAATATTATACTTAAGTCATACATAAATAACAACAAGTTAGTTTTTGTTTTAGAAGTCCCCCTAATAGATAACGAAACATATAATTATTACAAGGTTATACCTATTCCTATATTCCATTCTCCAAATACCTTTACGATTATACCCAAATACCCTTACCTGATGGTGAATAGGTTGAAATACATGCCCGTGGTAAGCCCATGTGCTGAGATTGAAAAGGACAAATTTCTATGCGCTGAAACTAACTTAGCCCAGTATCCAACTGTGACCTGCATTGAACAAATAATGTTGATGAAGAATAACTACAAAAACTGCATACAGAACCATATTGAAATAGAGAAAACTAAGATAGAAAAAGTAACCGACAACCAATGGTTGGTTTACTCAGAAGAAAACCTCATCATTACTGAGAATTGCGATACAGAAATTCTGAAATACACCGTTCTTGGGACCTACATCGTGACTCCAGGCCAACAATGCGAGACACAAATAGGCGAAGTCATCGTTGCCGCTACCACAAACACTACAGTTTCTAGTATCCAGCTGCCATTGATCCAGATGCCAGAGCTACAACAGGACATCCAGAGAAGGTCAAAGAAAGTAGATCTAAGAAATGTGGACTTCAGTGATGTGAAAGAAGTTTTACAAAGTGCAAAAATTAGTGAAATAGACGATACGACCCAAACAGTGACAATAGAAATTAGTATATGGACCATCTTCGAGTATGTGATTATTGTAATAGCAGTATTTATCTTTATAATGTATAAATTCCAGTTTATAAATTTTTGTCGAAATTCTCCGAAACTGTCTGCGACACCTTCGGATAATTTCTCTCTTGGGGAGGGAGGAGTTAAGGAACCCCAACCTACCAATATTAGCTTTGTCAGCCAATAAGTATTTATTAGACATATTATTTCCAAACATTCCATTGCTTGATCAGCATCCAGAATAATCTAGGACGTGCGTCATATCTGATCACGCCATGCATGTACTACGTTAGCAATAAAGTTAGTATATAAGATCAATATTTTATGAGATGAGGAGAACTGTTTAGCTGTAACTCTGTCGGAATAAAGACGACGACGGGGGGAGTCAAACAACTCACTCCCCCCTGACCCTAGGAGCCGGAACCAGTCGGGGGTTGCGTAGGTGTGAGATGGAACACCGGTGTGGTTTTTAGTCAGCAAGAGTTTGACAGACCCTTCCGCCCGCCAGGGCAGAGGATATACATGAGGATTTTCCAGCCCAGAACAAAAAAGAAAAAAGGTTGGACATCCCTGCCCTAGGCTCACGACGACGGGTGCGCCGATCAACTCACAGATATGCATATAAACCGTTTTCATCTTTAAATGTGTCAAGGACATGGTACAATGGTCTAGTCCACATGAGAAAATTAATTCAATTAGTTTACATTCGTTTGATGTACGATTCGACAATGGTTGTTAGAGGTGTAACGCTGATTGAGTTCTATGTTGACCGTGAAAAACATTGAACTCCGCCAAACAAGACCTGTTTTTATACAACACTGAACTACTGCTTCGCTCGTGTTCATATTATTAGATACAGTCCGTTCACAGTATGTCTGATTTTGCATCACTGTCAAAATCACAGTGATATTTACTGTCGTGGCAATAAGTTATCTATTCGATTGCTGCCACTGCCAAGTCTGTCAAAATAACAGTGATATTTATTGGCGTGGCAATAAATTTGCCATTAGATTGCTCCCATTGTCAAGTCTGTCAAAATCACAGTGATCTTTATTTTCGTTGCAATATGGTTGCACAGTAATATTTACTGTCGTGGCAATAAGTTTGCTAATAGATTGATCCCACTGCCAAGTCTGTCAAAATCACACTGATATTTATTGTCGTGGCAATAAGTTTACTATTGGGTTTGCTCCCATTGCCAAGTCTGTCAAAATCACAGTGATATTTATTGGCGTCGCAATAAATTTGCTATTGGATTGCTCCCATTGTCAAGTCTGTCAAAATGACAGTGATCTTTATTTTCGTTGCAATATGGTTGCACAGTGATATTTACTGTCGTGGCAATAAGTTTGCTATTGGGTTGATCACACTACCAAGTCTGTCAAAAACATAGTGATATTTACTGTCGTGGCAATAATTTATCTATTGGATTGCTCCCACTGCCAAGTCTGTCTAAATCACAGTGATAATTACTGGCGTGGCAATAAATTTGCTATTGGATTGCTCCCATTGTCAAGTCTGTCAAAATCACAGTGATCTTTATTTTCGTTGCAATATGGTTGCACAGTGATATTTACTGTCGTGGCAATAAGTTTGCTATTGGGTTGATCACACTGCCAAGTCTGTCAAAAACATAGTGATATTTACTGTCGTGGCAATAATTTATCTATTGTATTGCTCCCACTGCCAAGTCTGTCAATATCACAGTGATATTTACTGGCGTGGCAATAAATTTGCTATTGGATTGCTCCCATTGTCAAGTCTGTCAAAATGACAGTGATCTTTATTTTCGTTGCAATAAGGTTGCTGCTGCTCAGAAATAAAATAGATGTGAACGGACTGTACTTTCCTATTTGACATATATACTAACGTCATTCCTGCCCTTCATTAGATGACGAGACGACACGAGACGGCGACATGACGTGTTAAATATGACTCTAATGTTTAACAGAAACATAACACAACATATCATCACGACTGCATTTCCTGAAGGGTTAGGTAGACAGTGGGTATACTGCAGGTGGCTATAGTACACCCACAGTTCGCCGGCAATCAATAGAAAATTCAATTCAAATCCGTTTAACCGTTCCTAGCTATAGCAAGCAAGATTTGCCTGTATTTTAACAAAACACAACATCTTAGGACCCTTTGTAGTTTGTACTCGTACACACATTTTTTCTTGCCGTGAAAAACTACGGTTTATTCGCCGTGTGTAGGCACGTTCGTCAGTGTTGTATGGATATCGCTATGGAAGCTTGTAGACACACGAAGACTTCTGACATCCATCAACCCACTCTGAGCCCACATCGTAGATTATCACCACTGCCCGGGCCCGCCCACTCGCTCTCGCAGAGAGGAGGCCTGTGTCCCAGCAGTGGCAACATTCTAGGCTGATTATGCTATATATGTACAGACGCCAGCACATCAAGCTACTACAATTTGTCAGATTTCTTTAATAGATTTTCAACTTTATCGCTAAAGCATAAGGTTCAAAGTTGATTGGGAAAATCGGACAGTTTCGGGTAGCTTGATGTGCTGGCGTCTGTACATACCTATTGTATATTGTGTCGTAATTGTTCAATAATATTGTTGCCCAATACTACAGATATATAATCTAAAAAAAACAAATTAAACTATGAAAACAGATATATGTAAGTAATCAGATATTGAAATCCGGATTTCATAACTGCAACGATAAGGTTTTCAGATTAAATTGTGGTTTAATTCACAAAATCATGGTATTCTATAAATAGACGTTGCATGGAGTAGAAATCAGAAGTGTTCTATTAATTTACCTATATTAATTTGTCTATTTAATTTGGGCAAAGTTCTTATTATCCTGTCGCAATTTTCACTGTTGAGACATAGGTGGGGCTGTGGGCATATGCTTCCTTCGATTTTACTGAGATTTTCAAGTGCATCGTGTGAAAATGAAAATTCTTATCTCATTTTTTGTGTTGGTCATTGTTTTCGATGAAAACGTCAGTTGCTACAGTAGCGGTGGGTACCTCGTTGAATTTATGAAGTTCGTAATGTTTACCGTCCCGGCTACGGGCCAAATCACGCCACGCCGCATTAGTCACGCCTATTGTAGTTCAGAATTAGTTGTAAACTTTTAACCGTTTTACCATCAATTTTAAACAGTCAAAATGTTGTAATAGAAATGAAATTTAAATAATAATTCAAAACTTGTGATACTACTATGTCACAAGTTCACCAAGCATTTTTTTTTTTTTTTTTACATTTTAATCTATCACGCATTTCTAGTTCTAACCACTCTGTATATCAGACATATTGATAGTTAAATATCAGAAATCATGGTCCTATCGCCACTTACCTGCCTCATAACTAGTGATCCGAGTAGGTAGATTGATTTTGGTACTTGTATCATAAATGCCCACAGAAAGAATAACATGGATAAGCTACTTTCCCGGAAAGCAATTCCGGTATTTGCGGATCCGATTAAATATTGTTAATGTTGGTACACATTTTTGTACCTACATTCATAGCAAATAAATTATTTCATTTCATTTCATTTCATTTCATTGGTAGTGATATTATTACTACTGAATTCAAAATTTAAAGGTAGGTATCAAAACTAAATTCATTTATTATTTATTTGAATAATAAAAACAATTTTTGAGCAGATTCCAGAAGTCAGTATGGCACGTCGTCGGTGGGCGTACGCATTGTTTTGATAACCGGTTAGTGCACCATCCATGATCCTTTGTTCTGATTGGTCGCTGGGTTGTGTCAAATCGTGACAGTGTGCCGTTAAAAAAAAATATAAAGAATATAACATTGCTCATTTTAACACAATTCCTACCTAAGTTCCGGTTTTTTTTTTGTTAATAATCAACCAATTCCGAAATTACGGAGGAAAGTCCATATTCATATATACGTTTTGGATCAATGAGCCCATTTCAATCTACCTACTCCGATCACTGCTCATAACAAATCATAATCTACAAAAAAATAATTCCTTTAAGTTGTTGTAAACTTCTCAGATTCTAGCCCCACAAGCAACAGGCAGTTTACTCCAGAGGCAATGATTCACCTCCTCTCAGAACAAGTAAGAAATCTGATCAGGAACGGTGATGAGGTTAACGAAGTGCCTGTTCTGGATCCCTACGAGTTTGAGTGCAGACAACTGAACTTAGCAGCAGGAGAAAAGTTTAAGTAAGTACATATCAAAACCTAATTGGATGGAAGGTGTAACTCCAACCTGGTGAAGTGGGGCTACCTCAACGGAACGGCAGTAGGGTTTGGATGTGTAGCTATGTTTGATGTTTGTATGAAGTTTTGGGCCAACAAGATCTGAAATACAGTCGTGCCAACAACACGAAGAAAAAGAAGAAGAAGAAAAGCTTATTTTTATTTGTATTGGAAACCTTCATAAATCACAGACAGACAAACTGTAGTTTGTATTTTACCGCAAACATTATAAAAAGAATCGCCTTTTTAATAGAACAGAGCAGATGCTTGAGGGCAGATTACGGTAGTAGTTCTTATCTGGAATAAGCTCTACTGCAAATGCGTTCGTACGATTAGGTATGTACTGTATGCATCAAAATTTTAGATTTATAGAATCGTATAATCTTTATTATGCACACAATGTCTTATCGCAATTTTTTAGAGTATAATATACCCTTATGTCCACAAACGTCTTACTTAACTCCTACTTGTCTCTCCTAAATACAGATTAGTCAGTAATCTAGTTAGGAGAGCAGTGATTCACCCGATTCTTCAATTCGTTGTACCTACGCCATGTAATTAATAAAGCATACTTTCTAGGTCCCTCATGTACTACAAACCTTTATGTATCTACTTAATAAAATAATATATTATATTTAATAAGATTATTAAAATTGTACGTGCTAAAATCCAAAAACGTAAGGAAGGTTCAAAAGCCAAAATGTAATAGATATATTTTTCAAATAATACCTAATGTAAGTAATGATATTTCAGCGCCAACATGAACATTACCGATGGAAAATTTACGGGTTTGGAAAACTACCAGCTGAAAGAATTTAACTTTTCTAAAAGCGACATTTCTATAGAATTGCACATTGATATTCCATCTTTGAAGTTGTATTCAGGTAAATTGCTGTTTTTCAATAAGTATCCATATACAAGGCATTAACTAATGATTATCTAATTCTATGACCCCTAAGTGTCCTTTTGTTTTGTATTTATTTGTATATTGTTGTTTAGGTAGTCATTTCATTTAGTACCTAGTGTAAGTAATTAGTTGTGTTAAATATTGTAAAAACTATAGAATATAATTGATCGATTATTGTATTGTCATTTTATAAGGTGTTTCTTTTCAGAATATTACGAGTTGGATGGAAATATTTACGAAGCAATACCAATTAAAGGACAAGGCATAGCCGAGTGAGTTCTCCAAAATTAGTTTATAGATAGGTTATATGAGTTCATATATAATTGTTTATTTTATTTGACTGTAAAAGTCAATTCAGTTTAATTTTATTTTAATTTATTGACATAATCTACTCATTTCAATGTTCTTTAATGAGTTGATTGCAATATATGGTTAGCTAGCGACCTCGACGATTGATCATATTATTCTTGCCTGAGCAACCGGTAGCAACAAGTTAGTCATGCTCCCGTAGATGTCACTGCTTGCGGTAGCGTCGGGGGTCGGGTTGCCTCGTTCCCTCAAATAATATGGTGAGGGGCGTAATGGCTGATCTTTACGTTACGCTCGTGAATGGGTGCTGCCTGTGGTGACTGGTCGTCTCGCTTACCATGGTTTTATTGTTGTTATTAGTGATAACTTGTTTATTTATTTTACTTCGATGGTCCTAGTTTAACATTTATGACTTCATATGACAGCTATGTGAACAGAACCCAGCATAAATATGTAAATTTGCACGCCCTTTATACCTGGAGGCTTTTATTTAGGGAATAAGTTTTTGTTTAAATTTTTTTTTTTTTTTTTGCTTGAGTTTACGATGTTAATTTAGTGCTCTGTGTCTTGTCACGTTAATTACTTTGTATATCTAGTATTGTATACAATCAAGTATTTTCTAACTGAACAGACCGCTGTGCTGCTGGGGAGTTTGTTGCGCCACTTCTTCTTCCCAGCGAAAACACTAGGAAGTGGTTCACCACTTCATAGTGCCTTCGCTCGCTCGCTCGCTTTGTGAAAAATTACAAAAGACAGTCCCCCGGGACTGTTTTTTGTAATTTTTGACGTTTGAAAACTGCTGATTTTCAGTCTAATTTGAATAAATGACTTTTGATTTTGAGTATTTTTCGAAAAAACGCTGAAATTTTTCAGAGTACTTTCAAGGTGTGCGTTACTCCAGCGGAATGTTGTCGCTTTTCAGGATTTCGGCTTGACAGAAAATTATCATGTCGCTGCAGTAACGTTACTCCAGCGAAATCTGTTTTTCGTGAATATCTTTGGATCGGCTGGACGCACAAATTATTAATTTCGGGCACAATTACACGAGATGGGGTACTAATTTTCTGTCAAGCCGAAATCCTGAAAAGCGACAACATTCCGCTGGAGTAACGCACACCTTTCAAGCCGGGTGGTTATTTTCATGTTTTTGTGATACCTCATAAATACAGGGTGGCATCACAACGGCAACCTGTTACTGTGGATACTGAACATGATTCTGGACCCAACGGCGTTGAAATTTTTCGTCAGTTATTTCAAAAACAGTTAGCTGTTTCTTACAAAAAGCACGCGGTCAAAATTTATAGAGCAGCATTTTTTTTTTTTGTAAATAACCCACGAAAATTTTCAACGCAGAATGAATCTCAGACTGAATCCATGGTTACAATTTGCGCGTCGATGTCCCTGGCACCCTGTTATATACTTAAAAATAGCTCGTGTTTTGCAGCATTGAAATACAAAACATATCATTATGGGGAAAAGTATACTTGAAGCAGTCTGCAGATGAAAAATCCATACTCCTGGACAAGATTGAAGACCCGGAGTTCAGTATAGAGCGGATTGTTGTAAGTACACCTAAACCTAGCCAATCGAGGAATACACAGACACACACGACGATCTCTTTTCCACTTGCTGAAAAGAAGCAGTGAACGTGCCTAAGGCATTAAGGCCGCCTTGTACCTTTTGTGCGAACAGTTTAAATAAATAAATAAACGTGGACTCTCTACAGTAAAATTGAAAAAGATATTGGAATATCCATTCGATTTGTTTCAGCTATCGTGTTCAGTAAAGCCAACGTTGCTATGATGTCTCTGTGTTTATGTTTCTCTTGTGTTTAAGAAAGTCATGCGCGTCAATTCGTTTTTCACAACAAACATTTATAGTAAGAAGATGTTTCCTACTGTATTCTTAATCATGCTGCGCTGTAACATCTATTACAGTCCCGAACCCAGTTCGACAACAACATAGACGGCGTCATCAGCTCTATGGTTGAAGACCTCCTGGCCGACTACCTGACCCGCTTCAACAAGTACATAGCTACGGCCTACAGCAGCCACATCGCACCATTCCTTAACCCTACCTTGGAGAACTATGACAACTGGAACCTCATTGCTGGCTTACTGTATGATGAATATGAATATTAAATGGACGTCTTTGGGTAATGTTTTATTTTGTCTGTAACCAGCACCACACTATTCACACACACTAACACACACACACTATTCCACACTATTTCCACACTATTACTCTAAATTTGAATCATTTTGAAGCATATTGCTAATCCATTGCTCCATGTTGAAAAAATGTGTCTGCTCAACAACGTAAATAAATAATAATAATAATAATAATATTCCACAACTTTCACACAACGCCATCTAGTCCCAAACTAAGCAGAGCTTGTGCTATGGGTACTAGACAACTGATAAACATACATATATATTTCTAAATACATACATATTATTATAGAGAAATTATATAAATGTTGTTGAACTGTCAAAATGAAACCCATTGCTACTGATAGTGTATTACGCAATTAGCCTGCAGGTCATGGAAATTCGTAGTAGTCAGTCTCGAAAGCACCGATAACACTTCGATAATCAGTACGATATTGTACTGTATAATTTTGGGATCACCTGGCATTTTTTATACTGCATTTGAGGAGTGATTTTTCAAAAGGCCTTAATTCCATTAAGAGCTAATTTTCATAAACTCCAATTTTCTGTGGTAGGTAGAAAGGTTGTAATATAATTTTTGAAAGAGCGGAAGTCAATGTGCAATATTTTCTCAAAACCAATGGCGTTCCAGTAATTTGAATTTGAATTTTAATTAATTTTAATTAAAATCTACAGTTGGGCAAAAAATGGAAATAAGGCCTTTTGCAAAATCACTCCTCATTTGTTTAAACTTATGAACAGTGGTATGTTGACGTATGACCTGATTTTTTTTCCGTAAAATATCATATAGTTATAAAATGGCTCCTCATTTTAATAAAAATAAACAATCCATTTATTTTCAGGCGACACAGGCCAATAGATAAACATACCTTAGCCTAAACATACATATTTTTATCAAAAACGTAGCAATTCACTTTGCACTAGCTTGACTTTGTGCTGTCTTAAGGTACTTGTCTGCGGAAGCGACGGAACACCACGTCCTGCGGCCAAAAGTCTACTTCTATGACAACGGGCAGATAACAATTCAGTAAACGCACCACGAACGCCTTGAAGTTAACGTTGCATTGCGGCGCGACTCCAGTACTTGCACGCTCGGCGTGTTCCTTGTCTTCTGGCGCACGTCCTCCACGATGTCTCATATGTCGGTGTTTTACCACGCTTAGGTATACAGGGTTATTTTTCAAAGACCAGCCAAATCTAAGGATGTGGTACGGACCATCAAACTGAACAATTTTGTCCATGGGACCAACATCGTATTCGCGAATAAAAATTCAGCCATCTTTAAGTCGAGTAGGTATTGAAGTTTTCTAAGGGACAGTTGATAATTTTTTTGCGAATACGATATTAGTCCCATGGAGAAAGTTTTTCAGTTTGATGGTCTGTACCACATCCTTAGATTTGGCTGGTCTTTGAAAAATAACCCGGTATATCTCGTACAGCTGCTGACACTTAGCCCCTACCTCTGATATAGTCACGACTATTAACCTCTGTTATACACACTGACTCACGTATAGCCAACTATACAATAATTGACCTGATGCTCTTGGATCTTAATACCAGTTTTATTACAGATTCCATAATCAGCAGTATATGCTAGCCAAGAATTTATAATTTCAGCAACTGCCCATGACCACTATCTACTGCTTACCCGTGACCTAACTAACGAAAACATAGAATAATATAAATACAGGGTGTCAGGGACGTCGACGCGCAAACCCTAACCATGAATTCAGCCCATAATTCTAGACCCCCTAACGTAGAAAGTTTTCCTTGGTTATAAAAAACTCAGGGTTTCAGAATCATGTACTGAATCCATTGTAACAAGGTGTGCGTTGATGTTCCGGCCGCCTTGTCTGAGTAACGCATCCGCAAGTCGCCGTACTACGGCTTGCTACGTGTATCACGGCGCTGCTACGCGTAGCCACGTGCCTATGCGCGTAGCCGCGTGGTTTCGCGCGTGTGCATGTGCATACGCAACGCGTGGCTTATTATTATTGAAGCCTTTCGTAGGTCCGTGCGACACGCTTCTGGGTAACTTTCCGCAACATAAAAATGTAACTTGGTTACAGCAGATTGAAGTTTTCCATTAGGTATTATTTTGTTTTCGAGTACTTATGTACATACCTATGTAAATCAGAAGAGATAATTTGCTAAACCAATCCTTGATAGCATTATCAAAGAATTACCTTCTCACAAGATAAGAGGTATCTTTGTACGTTCTGTAATAAATGAATCTAATTGGTAGGTAAGTACAGATGCCAGCACATCAAGCTACCCGAAACTGTAAAATTTTCCCAATCAACCTTGAACCTTATACTTTAGCGATAAAGTTGAAAATCTATTAAAGAAATTTGACAGATTGTAGTAGCTTGATGTGTTGGCGTCTATACATGAAAAACATTGAAAGGCGGCTATTATGGACGTAAATAAGGATTATAATTAGATAAATATTATAATGCGACACTGATTACCTACTAATCGGCCTGTTTATTAGTAGATATTAGTGATTGATGAAATAAATCAGTGTTTGATCTTCTAGATTAGCTAGCTTCCCTTACTAGGTGCCCGTGAAATTATACACAGTAGACGATTGAGAGTCGGATAAACTACTAGGTAAGTTCTGAAAGAGGGAAGTTTATTAATAGATTTAAATTGTTTTTACTTATAATAGATTTTACCAGATCTTAGGTATTGGTTGGGTTATATTTGCGAAGTAGAAAAACACCCTTAAATATTACCTAATAATAGTGCAATTTCACCCCATGATATACTTTACTTTTCTAGGTAAGTTAATATTTCCTGTAATTTAATTCCATAATTTAGTTACCCCTTACGATTTCGATACCTAATAAACAACGGTGTAAGTTTAAAATATTATATTAATTCTAGCACTTTTTGTTCCTGAGCCGAGTTCATAGACTATTCTGGGTTACGGGGCGTCTACTCCTTAAGCGCAACTCCGTAGTTTCGGAATTTCGGCCGTTTCCCGTATCACTGACGGGCATAAATTAGTTTGGAGCCCGAACTAAAAATGAATGACAATACGATTAATTGACATTTATCCCTATTCCCGGAGTGTTTCATCCCGTCCGAAAAAAAAATATTTGTCACTTGTTTTAACGAACGAACTACACTCGAGAGAAATGAATTAGGGTCAAATAAAGATACGTGAAAGTCTCGGAAATTAGGAATGCTAGCTTAACCCATTCCCTGTCCCATGAATCACATATGATTCATGTTCATTGTTTAACTATTGTGTCTACTTTGTGGACAGGGAACCTGTTAATGAAATAAATTGTTTAATAAACAAAAACAGATGCAGAAAATTCGTAGTTCCATTTACAAAAGTATTTGATAGCATACAGTAACTAAGAAGTTTTATAACTGGAACATTTAACTGTCTATTAAACACAATTTATTGCGTTAAACTAGCATCCTAGTTTGCAAGACTTTCAGGTATCTTTATGAGACCCTAATTCATTGCTCTCGAGTGTACTTTCGGACGGGTACATAACGTGAACGAACTTGGATAGTAGATTAGCAGATGTGAACTCACTCTACCAATAGTTTTTGGGGATTTTAGGAATTTAGGTACTCCTTGAATACCTCACATACGTATGTAAATGGCCTGATGTTACAACACATTTGACTTCAAATCATGTATTAGGTACCTAGACTGGTTCGAGATTATTGGGACGTTAAAACCAAAGATATATCGGTTTTTCTTCCTCCAGTATGCCAAAACTGGTGATAGATAGGTAATTGAGTTCGGCCGTTAATGATGTAGGTTAGGTTAGGTTAGGTAATTGATCTGCGAAACAGTCGTCTCGCAGAAGGAGGCTGCGGAAAGGGAGAGGGAGATCTCGTCCCCTCACCCGGCCCGCAGCAGGCGCACCGGGCGTCGACGGAGGGCGGATAACGCCCTCTTCCTGCACCCCTAAATGGGTCCAGGGGCGACGGACTTAGGGACGTCCGTCGCCCCCCACACATCAGGACCCGAGGCGGCGGCGCGTAGTGTTCCACGCGCGCCCCTCTTAGACGTCGCGGGGGGAGTTTAACACCTCACTCCCCCCCCTGACACGAGGAGAGGCCCGCAGGAGCGGGCCAGCACCAGCCGGGGGTTGCGGAAGTATCGTTCGTTCCCGCGACCCCCGGCGTAGGTGAGAGAGGGAACACCGGGGTGGTTTTTAATCAGTAAGAGTCTGACAGACCCCGCCGCCCGCCCCAGGGCGGCGGACATCCATGAGGATTTTCCACCCGGAAACAAAAAAAAAAAAATTTGTTAGGTAATTGATCGATTACATTAATCTTTAAGCCGACGTTCGCACGGACGTAAAGATATCGCGGCGGGATTTTTTCGCGCACTCTATTTTCAACGCAATGCTTGGCGCAGAGAGTTGAAAATCCAACAATGAGGTCTTTTGGCGCCCTGGGATACGCTCTGTTGAATTCTCAATGCTTGGCTCAACACCGAGAGTTGAAAATCCAGTGCACTACCCCAAACTTAATGTGCTCGACTTACGAATCAAAATCGAAAACCATGCTCATAACACGTTTATAATATGACCAATGATACGATCTTTATTAGGTAGGTATCTACGTACAAATGCATAATTACGCCAAATGTTAACGACCGTCATTATTTACGCCATTTTGTACATAAAATGTGACGCTCTCTGTTTCAGAATGAAACTTGTACTTGTGTTGATGCTGTGTGCCTTGGCGGCTGCGGCACCTAAAGATGAGAAACCAGCACCAGTTCACGGTGAGTAAACCCAGGCTTACATCACTTTCAAAATATACTTCACACATTTCATTTAAAATTATAGTTATACCGTAATATTATTTAGATTCTAAAGTAGTGTTTATCCATATAACAGGGTGGCAGGTACATCGATGAACAAACTGCAACCATAAATTCAACACATGATTCTAGCGAGCTATTTTAGCCAGTTATTAAAAAAAAAACTGCTGTTTCATAGAAAAGTGCAACACCAACGCGGTCAAAATGTATGGAACGGTATTTTTTTTTATTATAATTGACATCAAATTTCAACGCAGGTGAATTCAGAATCATGTGCCGCAGTGCGATTCTGTAACCATCTCACCGTGAAAACTTAGGTGAAGTGAGCGTGGAGTGAGCTGTCAGTGTCATCCCACCTGATACTAGGGATTGACCGTGAATACATTTACAATCGTAATCGAGATTTTAATAATATGTTTTATGCTAATTCAATTGATCATTTTATATTATTTCAAAGCTAGTATTTTAATCGTCAAAACATTACTGTTTTGTGGGGTTTTAATCTAGGAAAAAAGGCGAAAAAATTGATATTCTGACTAAGTTTCTGTTTTGTTTGAGATCATTAAATATATAGGTTTATTTATTTTCTAAGTCTAGTCACTAGGAGATCTATTTATGTATTCTATTCTAAATGAATCCACATTGACTAATAAATAGCTAATTTAATCCATAAACGCACTGTTACCTTCTCACCTAGACCACTCAGCTCTGGACACCACGGTGGAAAATCGCAACATCCTCGTCAATGCCCTCATCCGTCAACTGATCGCGTACATCCGCCGCGTCATCAACCATGGCTCCAACATCTTCGGGATCCCGCCCCTAGACCCCCTGGACTTGCAGCATTACCATCTCTACATCCCCGCGGGACTTATCAAGTAAGTCATTCTTCTTAACTGGCAGGGTTGAGACAGTAGGACTGCTAATACTCAACTGATAAAGAAATTGCGCTCATGGGACAAAAAAGTGTATTAGATCAATATGTGGGATACACCAAACAGATTCATGTAAACCTCATTTCATAAACCTCAAGATATTAATCCCCAAACCTTCTAAAACGCTCCCTGCTCTATATATCTACGCGGCCTCAATTTTAGTCAAATCAAACATCAATACTACATTAACAAGCGGTAGATAGACTTAAAAATACATTACGCAATAAAACATCCCACACTGCAGTATATAGCAATAGTATTTTTATTATGGGTATAAAAATATATAATAAGTCACCCATAGACATTAAGAACCTACATTTAACTGGTATTTTTAAAAGGAAGCTTAACGACTTCCTGATTTTAAAAAGGCGTATAACTCTGTAAAAGATGTCCTTGAAGAATTTTTTTTTTTTGTATTATTTATTTCTGTTTTTTCTTGTCTGTTTATATATGTGGTAAAATAAATAAATATTTAATATTAAAATGATTGTGATATTATATAATTAATGTGATTTAAATTATAAAAATAGTACCTATGATATAATATAAAATGTATGAATAATGACACTTAATATAATATAATGTAAACTGTAATATTGAGTAGTTATACTTTTTTATATGTATATTTATTATAACCATTTAAATTGCAATGCCTTAACAGGCAACTAAGTTCTAAGAACCTCATACGCATAAAGCATAAAAAACTTTTTTTAAAAGAGTAACCGTAAGATATTTTGAAATAGTAGGAGTTTCTTGCCAGCTCGTCTCTAGAGATAACGGCCCCAACTTACGAAATGTAGGTCGTGGATCCGAACCCAATCAGACGCATTACTTTTTATTCGAAGACATGTGACATCTACCAACCCGCACTGGGCCTGCGTGGTAGATTATGGCCCACTCCCTCTCGAAGAGAAGAGGCCTGTGTCCCAGCAGTGGGAATATTGCTGATTATGCTGACATGAAAATTTAAAAACTAGCAGCGCGCTATTTAAGCATTCATTTAAGTCTCGCCTATAGTATTAGTGAAAACAGGCATAAGCCCACTACATTCGAGAGCAATGAATCAGGGTCACATAAAGATACCTGAAAGTCTCGGAAACTAAGAATGCTTGCTTAGTGAAATTGTCTATTAAACACAATTTATTAATTGTGTTTAATAGACAATTCAATGTTCCGTAAATGAAAGTAATAAAATGTATGTGTCACTTTGTAATATGTTCATAAAAAAATTACGTAAATCAAAAAATAAGCAATCTCATCTTATAACTGAAATAGAAAAGCATTTTTTTTTTTTTGTATTACCACATTAAAATATTCTCGAGTTTTAGTACTTTATTATTATATTACCCCCACGTGCTGTATTCAATGCGGTTATGCGGTTGGTGGTCTACCCAGTTGTCTAATTTATCTTGGTTGACTGATTAGTTCTAACTAGCACCCTAACTGCGTAACACACGATCAGAATGATTTTGAAGGATATTGCTAATCCATTGCTTAATATGTCCGAAAAATTCGTCTGCTCATAAATGATAAATGATTTATTTTTCTGTAAGTAGGTTTGTACAAACACTAGATGTCCGAAAAATTCGTCTGCTCAGCAACGTAAATAACGCAATGAATGTTATTGAACTGTCAAAATGACCATTGCTACTACCTTTGGTTCCGTCTTTACCAGGGGGTGCAAGGGGTGCGTGGCGCCCGGACGCAGGGTTTTAGGGGGCGCAAGCCAATCGTCTTATACCATGAGTAATCATAATCCGTTTTAAAAATTACTGAACAGATATTCATTACACCTTTAAAGATGTAGGCACCAATATTGTTTATATATGCCTCATGCAGCTTTCGGCATATTCGCTTTGCGACTTGCGACGTGCAAGAACCTTATTACTAATGGCACCGGACCGTTTTATTGTTGTGAACGCCATTAAAAAAAAATTAAAAAAAAATGTTGGCGCCGGCTGATTATCGCACCCCGGCGCCCAATATGCTTAAGCCGGCTCTGGTTCCATGTTCTGTGGTTCCCACTGTTTCATTGTTTCTAAGAACCAGATCATGGAGTCCTTATACCACTTGTAAATAAATACTTATACTCCTCCTAAGCAAGAGGGCACCACTGTGTTCAACATCTAGCGGTTTCTGGTAGGTCTCTGTTTAGAAAATCCGCTGTCAAATTGTGATTGACTGAATATTTCTCAGTCTTCTACCTAGATTTCCTAATCCGTGATTTTCACTAGGCTTCTAGAGACCCTGGCCAAACATACATTACTAGACATTAGGCATTACCTGACTACTTAGGTACCTAGTATGCTACTCTAGCTAACTAACGTTATTACTTACCTAAATATCTACTTTTATTAATTCAGTACTTTTTATTTTCTAGCTTGGACCTAGAGCTGAACAAAATATTGGCGACTGGTCTCGGTGCGTTCGTGGTGCACAGGAGTCACCTTAACCTGTCAGAACTTTCCTTCGACTTGGACATCTCTGTGCCAAAACTTGTGGCAACCGCTGGTGAGTTAGTGTTGTATAAGGCGGCCAATGGCCCTTGCAGAGTTTAAAATTCCAGCGTCACCCTGTATAAGCAAACAGCTTATACAGGGTGACAAAACGACCCTTAACCAATCTGAAGTCCAATTCTCGTATCTAGAAACGTTCAAAATCTACTCACAAACTTGCTCTCAGCTCAATTCAGCGACATTCAATGTCAAAAACTTGTTGAGACAGATTGGATTGAGAAAGTTCTTGGCATAATCAATCACCCTATAAAGGTCCCACTGCTGGGACACAGGACTCCTCTCTGTGAGAGGGTGTGGGCCGCAAACCACCACGCAAGCCCAGGGCGGATTGGTAGATGTCACATGTCTTCGAATTTTTGGTTCTAAGACATGCCGCAGGGTAATTGCGTAACTCACTATCAGTAGCAATGGGTTTCATTTAGACAGTTCAACAACATTCATTGCGTTATTTACGTTGTAACATATGAAGCAATGGATTAGCAATATGCTTCAAAATGATTCAAATTGAGAGTAATAGTGTGTTACGCAATTAGGGTGCAGCCGGTCGATTCTGTAAAAATCTCATCGTGACATCATAAGTGAAGTGAGCACTTAATAGTGTTAATCCCTAGCATTAGGGAATAACAGAGCTCACTTCCCGTTCACTTCACCTAAGTTCTCACGGTGAGATTTTTACAGAATAGCACTGCTGGCTTCACTGTTTTGACAGCAGTGGTGATAAAATTAAATACATGTAGTAACTCACAACCTACAACTCGTAAGTCGGGGCCGATACCACTGGGCCACCACTGCTCTTAGAAAGTACATAAAAATATGAAAATTGCCCTTCACCGGTCGATTCTGGAAAAATCTCACCGTGATAACTAAGGTGAAGTGAGCTTAGAGTGAGTTGTGAGTCTTGCTGATGCTAGGAATTGATATTATTGACGACGCACTCCACGCTCACTTCACCCAATTTTCACGGTGAGATGGTTACAGAATCGCACGGCTGGTGTAGGTCTGATATTAATTACTAGAATTGTCATAATTCTAAAGCACCTGTTTTTTCACAGAGGAATACGATCTGATCGGTGATTTCTTCACCGCTATCCCACTTTACGGAAAAGGAAAAGCTAAGTAAGTTCTTTAAAATATGTTAATACTTTGGTAGATAACGTCGCGGACACTGGCGAGTGGTGGTGGACCACTTTTCAACCTTATTACTAAGGGCATAAGAGTGAAGAGTGATCATATTTTTTATTTCTCACACAAGACATGTTTCTCGCTTGCACATACTGAAAGCTTTTGCAAATATCCTATGCGCAACGCTTTATTTTTATGAGCCAGTTTTTCCTCTGTAGGGTAAACGAATTTGCTCCTTTTTTCTGTTTACAGTTTGGCTCTCAAATATAGAAAATAAGAATGTCTAAGGCCGATCCTTTAGTTGGGAGTTGATGGCCCAGTTGACCAGCGATGGCCAATTTCTATTCGGTATGCGGTAGATGGAGTCAGCAAAGTCCCATCTTAGCTTAAAAACAGTATTTATGTTCTTCATTAGAAATGTATTAGACCTACGCATAAGTAGCATGGTTACCTATGCTAATACAAATTTAAAAAAAAAAAAACGTAGTTTAACGAATTTGATGTCCTTTTTCAGCTTCTTATTGGAAGGCTTCAGGTTCCAAGCTAAATTGTTCCTCAAACAATCAGACGATGAGAAATCTGTACTCATTGACAGAATTGAGAATGCTTCCTATGAGATACCGAATTTTAAGGTAAGGATAACACTTTTTTATATCACACTCTAGTGTTTATAAGCCAGCACCCTAATTGCGTAACAGCATCCTGAGGGTGATAGGCAATAGGTTGGACAGCCCCTTGGTGTGGAGCCTCACCCAGAGGACTAAGTCGCTCTTAGTTATTAGGTACTAACATAGTTTTTAAGTTCTTACTAAAAATATAAATATAAATTTTAATGTAATGTAATGTTATGGATCAATGGTTGTCTGAACAAATAAATTATTATTATTATTATTATAATCATAATTTAAATATTTTTTAAGGATATTGCAAATCCATTGCTGTATACATGTGTTCGAAAAACTGAAAACTGTCTGCTCAACAATGTAAATGACGCAATGAATGTTGTTGAACTGTCAAAATGTTGGATTCTGTTCATCAACATTAATTGCGTACTGATAACCGCTCCTACTCCATCTGGATGTTTGAGTAGGTTTTTTGTTTCGTGTCTGAACATGGTGGTCGCAAACGTGACTGCAGGGGGCGCCCTGGCAGTGTAACTGAGTTTTTCTATTAGAAATTAGCAGGAGCCAGGTTTGTGGCCAGCCGGTCGATTCTGTAAAAATCTCACCGTGAAATCATAGTTGAAGTGAGCAGTCAATAGTGTAATCCCTAGCATTGGTCTACTGAATCTCACTTCACGCTCACTTCACCTAAGTTCTCACGGTGAGATTTTTATACGTAGAATAGCACTACTGTTATTTAATTAATTGCAATAACAACACGGTTAATTGTTATATAACCGACGAAATGTGGGTGAATTTTACACCCCTGACTGACAACCCCTTTGGAGAGTACAAGCAAGATGTTATGTAGGATTATGAAATTACTTACCTGAGTACTTATTTTTTATATTCCAGTCGGATTTGACCGGAGCAATCGGCGGCGGAGACATCGACGGCATCGTCAACTCTGTAATTGAAGAGGTGATCATAGACTACGCCAACCGATTCCAGGGTGCCATCGCCCTGACTGCGTCCAACCTGATCGTCACGGTACTGAACCCCATCCTGGACCAGCTCGACACCTGGCCTTACCTCGCTGTGCTGCTACCACGCCCTTAACTTTAAGAGAATGACAGACTTTTTTGTAAATAATAAAGGCCAGCGCTGACGACGGACAATTGTCCGCGGACTTTTTTGTCCGCCAATATAGAGCGCTTAGAACTGCATCAAGTAACGCACACGAGGCGGACTTTTTGTCCGTGGTATTTATAGTCCCTCGTGTGCGTTACTTGATGCAGTTGTAAGCGCTCCATTTTGGCGGACGAAAAAGTCCGCGGACAAAGGTCCGTCGTCTGCGCTGGCTCTAACAGATACTTACCTTAGCCAAAATGACCGGACTGACGTGTACCCAAATGACGATAAAAAAAAAACTTGTTTTTTAGTGAATCAAGAATTTCCAACATGATATTAAGAAATTAAATAATTTTACGTTTTAGTCAGTGTTTGTTCTACCCTCCGGTTTGTCTGATCCCTGCTGGGGGTTCTCGACTTACCTACAGCACAGGAAATCAGCCTATAATGTTTTATTTTCCCACTGCTGGGACACAGGCCTCCTCCCTGTGAGTTTGGGCTCTTTCCCAAGGCAAGATCCCGTTTTTTGCAGGTACGGTTTTTTGCAGGATCCCGTTTAGTAGTGTACGTGTTTAAATATTATATACTAGCAACCCGCCCCGGCTTCGCACGGGTGCAATGGAGAAACACTGATAATTTTAGAGCCATTATTTCTCGTAAAAAATATAGGTTAAAAAATGGTTATTGTGGGTTATCGCTAAGAGATAGACATATACCATCGCAGGCTTTTTTGTAGACATTTTTAAGGTGTACAATACTGTAGTACATTATTTTGATCTATCTCGAATGGTTCAGCCAGCGTTTACAATGTAAGCGCAAAAAAATGTGTTTATTTACGACATCACATTAGAAACCTCTAAAATTATCAGTGTTTCTCTACTATATTATGCATGTATTATACATATAAACCTTTCTCTTGAATCATTCTATCTATTAAAAAAAACCGCATCAAAATCCGTTGCGAAGTTTTAAAGATCTAAGCATATATAGGGACAGACAGACAGGGAAGCGACTTTGTTTTATACTATGTAGTGATTCACACAATCATTCAGATTAAGTTTAGTGTTAAAAAAAAATCAGCTGTTCCCTACATTTTGACGACTCGTACGAACATAAATGTAGGGAACAGCTGATTTTTTTTCGCGATTTCGATTTTTGGTCCGATAGTAAAAGTTGTTTGTTGTTATGAGTAGAATCATGTGTTTAAGTATCGGTCACTAATTACCAGTCACCCTATATGTTTAAATACGTACACTACTAAACGGGAACCTGCAAAAAATAGGATCTTGTCCCCCCCGCGTCCCCCACGCGGGCCTAGTGCGGGTTGGTAGATGTCACATGTCTTTGAAGTTTTGGTACTAGGACACGCAGATTTCCTCACGATGTTTTCCTTCACCGTTCTGAGAGTAGGTAGTGGTGATGAAATTAAATACACAAAGTAAAGCGCTGTCCTGGGTTCGAACTCACGACCTACACTCGTAAGTCGGGGCCGTTGCCACTGGACCACCACTGCTCCTACCTTAGACATAATTTAAAAACTAAGTATAGGTAGGTAATAGGTAAGTACATGATTATCGATACCTACATATTCAACAACAAATCAATCTCAGTTATCTTAAGATAACTAAAATAAGATTGGTGTTTTATCTAACTTTAATCGTTATTCGAAGGAACCTACGATTTCTAAGTGCCTGGTGGATTACTGTGTCCACAGGTGTATACCTACAGGGAATGTTTATCACAAAACGATAAGTATTTAAAATGAAAACAACACAGATATCAGAGCAGTTTTAATAAAAACATAGTAATGCAAAAAGCTAGATAGAAAAATGTTGACACTTATTTATATACCATTTCCAGTAGTCCACTGGGGTAGGCGACAATAACTATATCAATGAAAAATATAGAAAAACTTCTTGTAATGTAAAGAAAGAAAGAAAAATATTTTCGTAGTATCGTTAATCTTCTTCTAATAATCGTGTTCATCGTACCACACCTCTCGACAGGCCCCGGAGATATCCATCTTAAATCCGTCGGGGCAGCTGCTCCAAACTGGCGAGTCGTCCGCCACGGCGAACAAAGCATTGCTCTTGTGTACTCCTTGAGGGAACATCACATTTGCCTGCTTCGCAACGTTCGGACGAGAAAGCACAGTGCACACAAGTAACACTAAAACCAGGAACCAACGTAGATACATTTTGTATGTTTGTCTAACACTATGCGCAGAGACAAGCGAGTGGACTGAGGATTTTGGTGGTTTATCACGCTTAGATTATGTACTTCCTTCACCCACGCTAGCGTCTGCTTTTTATGATGAAATATATTATTATCAGACACGTATTGCGTGCCCAATGTTTTATTATTCGTAGTATTTCGATGAGACACATTAATTCCGTGAATTTTTATTACTAAACCGGTAATTACCCTTTCTCCGTTCCTTGTTTTATGCTTACTCATTCAAAGCCTTATTCACATAACCAGTCATCAAATTGGTCGGTAGAAATGCTATGACGTGTACAACGCGCCGAGATCGCTTTTGGATGCATTTTACAATTGTGTAACCGAAAACATAAGACGCGCGGTGCTATTCTGTAAAAAGAACACCGTGATAACTTAGGTGAAGTGTGCTTAAAGTGAGCTGTCCTTCCACCTGATGCTAGGGATCCACACTATTGACAGCTCACTTCACCTAAGTTTTCACGGTGAGATTTTTACAGAATAGCACGTTCAGGCGCGGTTATAGGGGAGTCACGAGGGTCGTGACCATGCCCCCAAAATTATTCAAGCTGTCGAAAAACTGAATAATTTACGTGTCTAACTTAAAGCTGTAGTTACCTACTTGAGCCACGGTGATCCCCGATAGGCATATGTACTTATAATACAAAAACATTAAGAAAATAGGCAGTCATGTGGACTGCCGACAGAAGTGAAAGCTTTAAACATATGAAATATTATAACATATGAGATATTATATTTTTATGTGAAATATAATATGTTTTCTTTTTTTAATTTTCAAACGTGGCGGTCCTCATCGCTACAGATATACCTACTGTTAACATTTCCATGTCGGTGACTCGAACCCATAAGATTTTTCACATAAAAAAGCCTGTTATAAAATAGATAATCTCGGATGCAAAAGCGAGAGAAGCAAATTCGGGAATTTGGTCACCTCGGAAAGGCCAGATTCCAAAACCTACACTGCTGTAGAACGAGTTTAAGCATTTCTTCATCACTCGACAAAGTAAGTTCACTTTACTGTAAGTACTGTATACCTAATGGTGGAATGAAAACAAAACCTAAGAGGTGCAGGCGCACGCTTTTGCATTCTACGTTCTCTTAATTCTTTAGCTTAATTCATAAGTCGACACTTAATTCCTAGTTAATTCGAAATACTCAAAAGAAAACCTAACCTATCCGAAGCGAGTTATTAAAGCTTGGCTCACACTTCTCACCCTTGGGATACGTATAACATGAATACCTATTTATCAAAAAGTACTGCGACCAATTTGCCTAAATCATAGACCCCCACACTGTAAACGGTGCGTCCCTGAAGAGCATTACTTAGTTAGCAAACTTAGTTTTGGTTGAGCCCTCAGTTCAGACAAGTACTGAACTGAGGGCTCAAGTTAAACGGCCATAAGTCTGTAAATTCTCAGTCTATGGAGTTGAAATTTTTCTAAAAGATTTAAGAAATTATTTACTAAATTTTGAGATAAAATCTTTTGCCACAAAGGTTATAAACTTTGTGATTTATAATATCATGTTTTGGTATAGCGTCTGAATTGAGAGCACTCTTCATAGGGCGATAACACATTTATTTTAAGTTTTAGAAATTTTTAAACCTTTTTTTTTAGGTTTTTACTATTATTTACTAATTTTCCTGAATGTTTCACATTGTTACAAAGACATTGAAAAATTGAGCCCTCGATCCAGATGCACATCTGGCATCTGTATGGTGACCCCCCCCTCTAAAATCTTGGGCTGCGTACCTGCGACCGCATCTGGCCGTGTTAAGAAAGGGTGCCAAAATCATCTTGACAATAGTCAAGCTACAACCGTATCAATGATACGGGGCCCCTGAGCTAGAGGGGGGGGAGGGGCATGTGACGTCCACCAACCCGCACTAGGCCCGCGTGGTAGATTACGGCCCACTCGCTCTCTAAGAGAAGAGCCTGTGTCCCAGCAGTGGAAAAATCTGCTGCCCTTTTGATTTTTCAAACGCTTTCTTCATTTTGCAATATTTTTTATACTATTTGTTCTCTTTGCTATAGGACTGTTCTCTACAAAAATCGGCGCGTCGTGACTTCCGCTGAAAAACAAACCGTGAATTCCTTTTTTTCTTATCTGGTAAGTATGTACAGACGCCAGCATATCAAGCTACCCGAAATGGTCAAATTTTCCCAATCAACTATGAACCTAATGCTTTAGCGATAAAGTTGAAAATCTACCCTTTAGGGGGCTCTGTCCATATATTGGACACCATAAATTTTGAGTCTTCGCGGCTAAACTTAACGTTAGACAAATGCAGCAGTAAAGCTCTTGGAAAAAAGAGGAAAATAGTGTCAAATGCAAAGTACCATAAAAATTTGAATAAATTTAATATCCCAGTGTTTTAACATACAAGCCAGGATCTTCTGCCCTATAAAGGATTAAAGAAATTTGACAGATTGCAGTAGCTTGATGTGCTGGCGTCTGTACAAAAATCAGCCCATAGGACCTATTTTAGAAAAACACCTGATTTAGGATACATTTATTTAGATCAATCTTTCTTAATTTACATAATAATTTACCTTACTAGTTATTGGCAAAGTCTTGCATTTTATAGTACTTAGTACTTACTATGTAAAGGCACCACAGATTATTTGGTAATATATATTTTTGTTAGCAATGTTAACCTCACTTTTGGCTCTATGTGTATGACTCATTAGATGATTCAAACTATTAGTTATCTCAATTACAATCACCAACACAATAATTTTAAAGATGTTGAAAGTTAAGGACTTCAAGGCAGAAAAAGAGACTTCTAGGCAAAATTCACAGATTGCACTTTCATTTATACTTTGCCAAGTCAGCATACAAATGTGAACCTCATTCCTATGCGTATAATGTTCATATTCGTGTAAGTGAAAGTTAGCAAGCATTTTATATGAATATGAACATTAATTTCATACGAATAAAGCTCACATTTGTATGGGACACTAACTTAGCAAAAAGCACTAGGTCCTAGTGCAAGACTCGCACACCATGCTTTGATGTCCTAGTGACTAGTCTAGGATATTATATGGCTACCA